>PVIR01015908.1:0-37493 GCA_004026965.1 Petromus typicus
AAAAAAAAAAAAAAAACAACTAAAAAAAGCTGTGGTTCTTCTACAGAATGGAGTATTAGTCTGCCATAAAAAATGATAAGTTTGAATCATTTCTACTTAAATGGACATACCTTGAGGATATCCTCATCAGCAAAATAAATAGGGCACAGATAAGTACATATCACATCTTTTCTCTGGTATGAGAAAATAAAGATGTAAATGAGTATTAGCATTGTATGTTATATATTGTGAAATAGAAAATGCTCAATGTAAAATAGGGTGAAGGGGGAAAATGCTGAGATTGTAACAAAAAAGTAAGGAAACAAATTTTATGTATATGGGGGGTGGTAGGGTGGGTAGGGCTATGGGAAAAAAAATGAGAATTAAGTTGTGTCTTATAATGGTACAAATCCCCATTACGGAGTGCAATCATGATGTGTATATTTAATGTACCAATAAAGATTTAAAAAAAAAATGACCAGGAAGAGATTTCCATGCTAGTATATCCTAAGAATGTGGCAAGACATTAAGTATATTAAACTATTACCTTGATATGTTTAATTGTGCTATCTAAAAGATGCCATGAGCAAAAAATAGTATGTAACTGGCTATTCCTTTATGATGGTTTGAATTTAAGCAACACAAGAAATTTCCACATTGGTATTCTTTTTCTTTCTGTCCCATCTTGCCCATCACCAGTAGAGTAATTTCAGTGCATGTAATGAAACTGAAGAGATAAACAAACTTGTGTTAAAGGTACAGGAAAAATTAAAGATATAGGAATTTCTAATTAATATATGGCGTTATATACAAAAATTAAATACTAGATTTGAAAATCTTGACGGGAAAGAAAAGGTAGAGAAAAACTCAATGACATTAAATGTGTCGAGAATAAAGAGGTCAATTCTTTCCTATGATGAGCACTAGTTCCTTTTGGAAGAACAAGAATTCATCATGTCACACTGCAAAATGTGTAGAATCCTCACTATAGAATGTGAGATCCCACAATGATCACCTCTTTTATTGTTTCTGAAGTCTCCCTTGTCTCTCAGACATTGACTCTGGTAGATAATATGGAATATTTGAAATAGATGAGTCCTTCTTAATTATTAGAATCCCAGCACTGTTATCAGGGTGTAGAAAAACAAGCAGCTTCCCTTGAATAATTCCGTGTGTAAGCAGACTGAAGAAAGGGACATTGTCATATTCTTCATTGTATGACTAGAACTTAAGACACTGCCCTGTACATAACAGGTAATTAATAAATATTTGTTAAAAGAATGAATACGTGGAACAAATTATGGTGGTTCAATAACAGTGCAGGGATAGAAGCCCATATTATGACTCTGTCTACATATATCTACTGGTTCTAAAATATTAATTGACAGGAAATGTCTTCAAATAATCAACTAATTCCTTCAAAAGAGAGGCTGAGTTGAATTTGCTTACTGAATTGACGAGGCAATTTACTGGCAAGATCAAATCATCTTTAGATTGTTCTGGCACCTCAGATCAATATTCACAGTTAATAAAAGTAGACTGTGGCATGCAAAATCTCCCAAGTTAAGTCATTCAGCAAGTGCGAATAAAATCCAGTCCAGGGCCAGGGATTTAGCTCAGTGGTTCCGGCGTTTCCCTTGCAAGTTCAAGGGCCTGGGTTCGATCCTGGTAACCACATACAATATTGGGCTTGGTGACGCAAACCAACCAGCAATCAGTAGGACATACCACAATGCTGGGAGTGGTAGCTCATGCCCGTAATCGCAGGATTTGAGAGGCAGAGGAAAGAGGATTGCTGTGAGTTCGAGCCTAGCCTGGGCTACATTGTGAGCTCAGGGCCAGCCTAAACTACAGAGAGACCCTGTCCAAGAAAAAAAAAAACAAAAACAGTCCTAGATTAGCAAGGAAATTTTATACTCAAAATTACACACCCAGAAATAGAATAGTAGTAGAATGTCTTATTTTTTGATAAGGAAGTCTCTACAAGACTTTCTATAATAATGTAGTATAATAATGCTATAGTCTGAATGTTGATGTTGTACCCAGACTCATAGGCTGAAACCTATTCCCCAAGATGACAGTATTAAGAGGTTGAGGTTTGTGGCAGGAGATTAAATTATCAGGGCAAAGCCCTTATGAATGGAATTACTACTACTATAAAGGAAGCGTAAGGGAACTTATTAACCACTTCTGCCATATATTGACACATAGACGTCCCCACTTAGATGGAAAAGGCCATCACTTGACAGTCTGTGGGCACTTTCATCCTAATATATTTCTGCTATTTATAAATTACTCAGTCTAGGGTATTTATTATATCAACCCAAACTATAACAAAAATGATTTTCATCTAATTGTAGGTCCTGAGAGAAAGTTTAATGAAAAATTTATATGAAAGAAAATTTCTGTGTACACACACATTCAAAGAATCATACTTAAAATCATAAAATTATGGGCAGATAAAGAACCTAGTTGTATAAGAAATGTTTTCCCTAGACAAAATATTAAAGCTGAATTTTCTTACGTCACATATACTTTTAACTCTTTATTCACAACTGGCTATTTGACAGAAGCTAGAAAAAGGACAGAAAAGAAACAATGCTAAAGTTTAGCAACCGCAGGCTACTAAAGAATAATAAAAACGACTTCACATACCACTGCCAAATTCTTAACTTCAGTGGAGAAAACAAAATCTGATTCAAAGATTTCATTTTGACAGAATGTTTCCAATAATGTTTTTTTTTCCAAGCCAAACTGTATCCAGCTTTATTAAAGATACTTTTCATAAACAATCATGGTATTTCAGGCAGGACATGGGCACACAATCATTAACTGTATACAACTTTCAAACTCCCTTCTTGGATGGACTACCAAAAATCAGAAAGCCACTATAAAATCCAATGAAGTCTTCATTTGATGCTGAGTAGGGAAAGTTTAGAGTGAGGGTTGACATTTCACATTTAGCATGTTGTTTAACAACTTTTCACAAGCCGATCCTGACTTTCAGAAAATGAAATGAAAATGGAAGAATTATCAATCTGAAGATCCACAGTCTAGAAAAGGAAATCACTGCTCTGTGGGGCAGCATATCAACGTCACTGGCAAGTCCAGACTGCCTGACACACTGGTAACATTAATTTTTGGGAGTCAGTCCCAATAGGTCTCTGGGCTTAAGGGAATTGAGTCTATGCTGATGGTAGAGGAAAGGAGAACATAAAACGAACTGGGAGTTTTCCCAGACCACAAGGCCTTTGTGCCAAGGTGGCCACAGGTCAACGTCAGGGAAACCCCTTCTCCTGGGAGACAAGAGGAAGTCTCTCAAAACTAGTAGGGAAAGGTGCTCTCCCCATAGCAATCCAGCTTTGGAGATACTGTACTAGTGACATATGCTCCTTCCCCAAAAAACAACAATGAAGTGTTCTGTGTGCTAACAACATAGCTTAAAAAAAAAGTAAAACAAAATTCTGCATTTTTATAAAACTTGATAAAAAATAGTATTTCAAACTGTACAGTCACCAGAAGTACACAGTTATCAGAAATGCACACACTTCACTTGGCATCGCCAGCACCTTCAGCTTTTTGTGCCTGGTCTGTTTTGGCATCTCCATTTTCGGCAGGGTTGTTCCCATCCTTGCCGGCATCAGCTTTTCCCTTTTTCCCTTTGGGTACCTTCTCTCCCTTCTTTGCAGGAGCCTTTTTAGGCTTGGGCTCTGGCTTTGGAGGAGCTGGTTTAGCAGACAACCTTGCAGATCTTCTCTGTGGTTCGTCCTTCACCTTGGCTTTATCACCTTTAGCACCCCCTTCAGCCTTTCTCTTGGGCATGGTGGCGACGGCGGCGGGATGCAGGCGCTGAACGTGGGATGCAGCGGCGCGCGGCTTTGGTCGGTCCGGGGGTCGTTCTCACCTCTTCTTCACACTGCTCGGGCTCTGGGGGGTTTATAAAGTTTTTATAGCACTGGGAGCCCCGGACCCTCCAATAATGTTTTTACTAGGAAAAATAAAACTGACTTCCACTTCAATGGTTTGATGGATTTTTTTTTTTTTTATGATTTTGGGTATATTCAAATTTATGAAAGTGGATCTTATAAAATAAAAAAAAAATGATGGTGATTCTGAAGTTCAGTTGCTACTAATGAAATTGATAAAGCAATGCTACTTCATAAAAACATTTTTTAAGAAAACTTCAACTTTCCAAAGAATTCTACACATATCATGTTTTTTGCTGATGCAAAACATGCCCTGTGTTGAAAATTGCACTTTCCACTCTTTGCTTTTTCCCATATTGATTTCAATTAAGTTCCATCTCAAAGAACCTAAGAAATTTCATATTGTACTGTTCCCTCCTTGGTGAATTTGGTCAAAAATGTCTTCCCTTTGCTATAATTACAACACAGAAAATACATAAAATATCATCACTTTTTAGTAAATATACTGAAATTTTAATTCCATCTTTATATATATTCCAATAAGAATATATCTATATGTATATTTCTAGTAAGAATTTCCAGGAAGATTCCTCCAAGATTTTATATAAGATATCATTAAAGGGGGTCGGTGATTTAGCTCAATGGTTTCGGCACCTGTCTTGCAAGCACAAGGACCCAGGTTCGATCCCCAGTAACCACATACCTATACTGGGTGTGGAGACTCACGCCCAGCAGCAACCAGTACCACATACCACAGTGCCGGGTGTAGTGGCTCATGCCTGTAATCCCAGCACTCGGGAGGCAGAGGCAGGAGGATTGCTGTGATGTGAGTTGGAGGCTGAGCTCAAGACCAGCCTGAACTACAAAGCGAGACCCTGTCTCAAAAAAAAAAAAAAGATATCATTAAAGGAAGTCATTAATTGATTTGAGAAAGAAGTTTTGAGACCAGGGGATAAAGTGACACAGTAAAAGGCCCTAACCAAACTCAGTCACCTAAAGGTCAAGAGCAGAATAAACTGAGAGAAGCCTCAAGCAAAGAGCAAGTTCCTGAATAAACTAGGATGAGCATCAAAAAAACTGCAGTTCAGGGCTTGGAATTTAGCTTAGTAGTTTCGGCCTCTGCCTGGTAAGAGCAAGGTTTTGAGTTTGATCCCCAGTAACCACATACAACAATGCCAGGTGTAGTGGCTCACATCTGTAATCCCAGCACTTGAGAGGCAGAGGCAGGAGGATTGCTGTAAGTCTGAGGCTAGCATGGGCCAGCTTGAACTACAAAGCAAGATTCTCTCTCAAAAAAACCTCAAAAACAAATAAACAAACAAAAGAAACACCCTGAAATTCAGAGGACAATGAAGCAATAAAATCCACTGATGAAGCCATGAGTGGTCCTTCACATGTCCTTTACCCTTTGATTTTCAAAGAGCTGTTTTTAATCTGTTATACTCAGACGCTCCCTTGCCATCCTTCCTGCCTGCCTCCTCTCTAGTGAGGATTTTCCTTTTTGTTCTTCTTAACAGACCACACCTGGTACAGTTTCTAACTAATTGCATCTATCTTTGTTGCTCTCAGGACAAGAACCCAGAGGGAGAAAGCTGCTTACAGTGGGTTGGAAAACCATCCAGGCCTATTATCCTCTTTTGTTGGCCCCCTTCCTATTGTATCTGGCTACCTGAAGAGTAGTCTGTAACAGATATCAAGCTGGAGTAACTAAATTTGTTCTATTTTCTCTCCAGAAACCACTTTTTAAGAGTCTTGCATCTTAGGTTGATCACTGTTATTATTATCATAAGGACCCTTATTTACTTTTGAATGCTGAAAATTATTTTAATTGAATAATTTTAAGAGACAACGTACCCACCATTTTGAAAAAAGCTTGAATGCTAATGGCATTTGACAACATTCATGTTTAATTTCCAACTGTGAGTTTTTTTCTTTGATTAAAATAAATAAATAAGTTGTGGGACACCAAATTTATCACCCTGAGAATTATTAAACCTGACATTTGCAAAACAAATATGCTAATATGACATTTTCTTTTCTTCTGGGAACTTTGGTAAGATCTGACAATGAACTAAAAGGACTTTTCCTTTGTTATTTGAATAAGTACCACCTATACATCATTTCCTTTCAAGTTATTGTTATTTTCTTGTTTCCCTGCCATGAATTAAAGGAATACCCTCCATTAAAATATGTACAAATGCCTCAATCCTCCCACGTGAAGCTAACAGAGAACATGGTAGCCACTTCACAGACTGCTTTTATAGAATAACAGTACCCTGTTAGTAAAAAGGGCTACTGTGAAACAAATTGCTTCACAGAATCCCCGTGAAGGTAGGCAGGGGGCAGAGGTAGTGAAGGACAGGAGGACACTGGAGGCACTGGAGCTAGGGAAGAGATAGGATGACTTTCATTAATTAATAAGGAAGTTTTGACCTGCAGCCAGACTCCAGCAATTAAAGGGCAAAACAGCCAGGCTCTAGGTAATTAGGAAGATAAAGGCAGCTAAATTCAGGAAATTAGGAGGACAAAGATAAAGAACTCAGGACAAGAAAGTCACTAGGAAACTTGAATAACCCAAGAATCACAAACTTCCCCCTTGACTAATCTTCTAGGGTAACCTACCAGTCCATAAAACCCCCACCCAAATCTTGTTCCACCAAAGGACAGGAAAAGGTCATGTGACCTGAAGAAATTCAAAGGTAGAATGAAAGACAAGCCAGGGAGTCAATCGGATTCCACGAGAGCCTGTATGGGAGGAGGATCTCAATAGAAGCTTCAGACCAGAGATTCACAAGCAATTCACTTTCGAATTCTCCGTATTTAGAGTAGCTCTCTGTCATCTCTCTCTTCCTCTAACCCCATCTTTAAGTAAGCTGTCTTCATTTTAAACTACTTCATTAGTACTCTAACAACATTGGGATCAGTATGGTAGTGAGCTGAATGTTCCAGCAGAGAGTGGCTCACTGTCCACCTCTGAACGTTACAGTGCAGCCTAGTGTGGCCGGTGTACAACTTTCCCAAATGTTACATGCCTATCTACTTGGACTTTCTGTTGCCTGCCACCCTTTCCCGCCAGCAAAATAGAAGTAGCTTAACAAAGCAAAGATGTCAACTGATAATGCTAGCATATATTATTTTACAAACATTTTTACTGATAAACCAAAATTATGCAACGACATCAATCTGAGCAATGAATTTCGAGTGACTGACTTGTTTTCTTTATAATATTAAAAACTAGTGTACTTGAGAAAATATCATGTTAGCATTTGGAAAATTTAATTTATAGGCCTGACTAGCAAATCATGGTGCTTGGAAATAATTCACTCTGCTATCTATTTTTATATTGCCCTAGGAACAAAATTTTTTTTTTACTCTTTGAAATAGATTTTAAAATCAAAATAACATTTCATGATATGTGAAAATTATATGAAGTATTCAAAGATACACATGCACACACACCCCCCCCCACCACCACCAAAAATGTATACATACTCAAGAAAACAAAGATAAAAATAGTATTATGTTTTTCAACAAATGATGCTTCCCTCACATGGGGGACCATACAGGATGTTGTATATCAATGAAAACTCACTATACTGTCAGTCCTTAGAGAAAAGGTTGGAAATGTATGGACAACAATCTCAGCGATCAAAGTTGCCAAGCAATAGTTCATCATACTAATGCATGTCTGGAAGCTAAGGGCCACAACTTTGGGCACCTTATGTCACAGTAGAGGACAAAGGTAACTTGTATGAATCTCATGAATTAATCTCAATAAATTTAGTATTTAAATACTTATACAAGTTTCTCCTTTTCTGAAATGTGTATACATTTTTTTCATGATTCTGCACATCTTTTTCCCTGCTGTAACAGCTATTGAATAGTTGTGACACAGACTATTCAGCTCACAAAATCTAAAATTTACTACATGGCACTTTATGAAAAAATATTTGCTAACCCTGGCCTGGAATCATACACAATTAGGAGAAAACAACTCTTCTCTTTGTATTTAAGGGTATTTTCTTCTTAAGTACAGTTGTAAAAATATAAAGCTCTCTTAATTCTTAGCATGTACTGGAGATAAAATGAATGATTATGAAAAACAAAACCGTCAAGCAAGTAGGCCCATGCTGGTGATGCAAATATTCAGTCTCCAATTTGGCATCCCATTTTTCTTCCCATTGGCACAGGGTACCAAAAGTATGAACTAACCAAAAGACCTGAATGGATGAGGATATTCCCCTTGGGAAGAAATTAAGATCAGGAAACCAGCAAATACAGAGAGAAAGCACAGATCTTGCCAGTAACTTTGAGGAATTTAGTATTATTACTCACCCAAAACAACTCTTCTGTTTGTATTTAAGGGTATTTTCTTCTTAAGTACAGTTGTAACTTAAGTACAGTTTTTATCTCACCCAAAGTGAGTGGGTGAAATAAAACAATAGGAAACCACCACAGGAAGGAAGTAGGTAAGACACAGACCTCTATGAGCAGCATAAATTCAGGATGGGAGGACACGGACCATTCAATCTATAGGTAGGAACCAGACCCTTGAGTGTCCATGTGAAGTCCATCAGTCCACTTCATCACCCGCCACATAGTTTACATCAAGTAGAGACCAAAGTTGATCATTCTTCCTGCCTCCCAATGGGAGCAAGGACACAACTTAGCTTGAATGGGAATCAGAATCTGAGGGGAACAAATAGAGGGATATCTGATAAAAGAAGGGCACCTCAAAAATGCACAGGCCTTAAAGCTGGGCAAAGAATATCATGCTTGGCTGGATTCTAAGACTGCAGATCTTGGTTTTAAAAAAACCACAACTTATTCAAAAACATAGAGAAATGTCTCAATATCTGTCTTGTCCTTCTCTTTGACTGTATCACATTTAGAATTTTCTGTTATTTTTTTTTCTCTTCCTTTTATTGGAGTTTTCAGGGTTTGGGTTTTTTTCTCCTCTTCTTTTTTTTTAAACTTTTAATTTCATTTGTCTCCTTTCCTAATTTTCCCTTTCAATTTTCTTTCTCTTCTCCCTTATTTTACTTTCATTTCAAGTATTTTGCTCTGCTTTTCTTTTATCTTGTTCATTGTTTCCTCCAACTGTTTTCAAACACTATTAATTTTATTTTACTCATCAACAGTACTTCTTATATGACTTCTCATATCTGACTAATTTTTCAACTTTCTTTTTTTCATTCTTTGTTTCCCCATACTGTTTATTAGTATAACTATGAAGTTATAATTCCCCAAATAGCCAATTAATTTTATGCTATTACTGATAAAATATGTTCTGTTGTTAGTAATATTATTCCATTAGGTATTTACTGAACATAAATAGTAGGTTAATATTTGGTTTATCCTAGTGTTCTATAACTATAGAATTCTTTTTTTAGATTAAGGGTGGTAAATTATTAGCCTTTAGCACTTGTCAATATCTGTCTTGTCCTTGATAGTATAATTGATGCTGACTTTATTATTTCAGACAAGATAACACAGTTATTGCTATTAATAACAACCAACTCCAGCACATGTGCCAGAGGCTCACCACAACTAAGGTAAGTAAACACATATTGGGCCACTTAAATAAAATGATCAGCAATTGTACAGAAGATACAAATAAAAATAGCATAGCTAAACAAAATGGTACAAAACATGACTGACCAGCATAGAAAAGAGAGTCCATAAAGAGCCTCCAAAAAGAAATTCAGGAGATTGAAAATTCTGTCTAGAGATTCATCCAAAAAAAGAGAACTATAGACCAGTTTCTTTACTGAATATAGATAAAAATTTTCAACAAAGTACTGGTGGACAAGATGTACTGAGTTATCATAAAGAACATGTATCATGACCAAGTAGTCCTCATCCCAGGAGTGCAAGGATAGTTTACCACATGCAAATTAGTAAACATACTATATCACATGAACAGAAACAAGGACAAAAATCACATGAGCATCAATTTAAATACAGAAAGTTTTTGACAAGATCCAATATACTTCTATGATTAAAAATGAAAACTTAATAAGGTGAAAGGGGACAATGTTGAGATTGTAACAAAAAAGTAAGGAAACAAATTTTATGTATATGGGGGGGTGGTAGGGTGGGTAGGGCTATGGGAAAAAATGAGAATTAAGTTGTGTCTTATACTGGTACAAATCCCCATTATGGAGTGCAATCATGATGTGTATATTTAATGTAGCAATAAAGATTTTAAAAAAATGAAAACTTAAGAAAATATAGAAAGTCCTTATCTCTATTTCATAAAAGCATTTGTGACAAATGTACTACTAATATATTACACAGGGAAAAGCTGAAATCTTTCCTTCTAAAGCCATAAACAAGACAATAATGTCCACCATTAACACTCTTATGCAATATAGTTCTCAAAATATTAGGCAAAACAATGAAGCAACATAAAGAAATGAAAGGGATAGGTACAGAAAAAAGTCTATTGTTATTTGCAGATGATTTGATCTTTAACATAAATGACAAAAGAAAATTTCACTGAAAGACTACTAGAAATTAAAACCAGATTCAGTAGTACAACAGGATATAAAATCAACACATAAAAATCAGTCATGATCTTGTACACCAATAATGAGCCTACTGAAAAAGAAATTAAGAAAAAAATGGAGTTCACAATTATACTGAGTAAAAGTTAATACTGAGGAATTCAGTTAACTAAGGAAGTAAAAGTATTTCACAAGGAAAATCACATTAATCTGATAAAGGATATTGAAGAAGACACCAGAAAATGGAAAGATATCTCCTGTTATTCAATAGACAGAACCAATATAGCCTGGGTAGAATGGCTATGTTTTGAAAATTGATATGGATATTTAATCCAAACTCAATCAAACTATTAATATTCTTCATACAACTGGATAAAACAATCTTAAAATTCATATGGAACAAGAAGAGATCCAGAAAATCAAAAATAATCCTGGGGAGCAAAAGCAATGCAGGAAGCATCACAATGACATACTTGAAATTATATTACAAACCCACAGTGATGCCAAAAACAAGACAAAAATCAAAGCAAACAAACAAAAAAACAGACAAGGATTAATGGAACCAAACAGAGAATGCAAAAACTATTCCAAGCACATTCAACCATTTGATGTTTTACAAAGAGTCTGAAAACATATATTGCAGGAAAGATAGCCTCTTTACTCTCTACCTCCTCCCTGTACTAGGGATCAGACTTAGGACCTCGCACTTCCCAGGCAAGTTCAGCACTGCTGAGCCATGTCCTCGGCCCAACATATCTTCTTTAATGAATAGTATTAGGAAAACTGGCTATGCACATGTAGAAGACTGAATTTAGACCCATATCTCTCACCATGTACTAAACTAGAATAAAACTAAATTAAAGAACTAAGTGGTTAAAATACAAACATTTGGGTCAAAGACTTAGCTCATTGTTTTCAGCACCTCCCTCACAAGTGCAAGGTCCCTAGTTTGATTTCTGATTACAAAAAACAAAAAAACAAAAAAAACCCTCCAAAAACAAAGACAAACAAAACAACAAAGCTAACATTAAGCTGCTGGAAGATAAAATAGGTAAAAATCTTAACATCATGGGCTCGTACCAGGGCTTTCTGAAAAAACCCTGGTAGGACAGAAAACAACAATGTTAAGAATTAACGACTGGGATTCTATCAAATTGAAAAGCTCTTTCAAAGCAAAGGAAAAAATAACAGACTGAAAAGACAATTTAAAGAATAGGAAAAGAAAAAAAATTACCACTTATTTCTCAGATAGAGGGCTGATATCTAGTCTATATTAAGAACTCAAAAAACCAGATACTCCAGAATAAAAACCCAAACAAAAATAGGGAACTGAAATTAATACACACTTCTCACATTAAGAAGTACATATGACTCACAAATGCATAAAAATATATTTAACATTGCTGACCATTAGAAAAATGCAAATTAAAACAACATTTGTATTTTATTTCTCCCCAGAAAAGAATGGTCATCATCAAATATTAGTGAGGCTGTGGGGAGGGAACAAAGGGCCTTTCTAAACTGTTGGTGGAAATTTACATTAGCACAACCATTATGGAAATTTGTATGGAGCTTCCTCAAAAGCTAAAAATCTAAATTCTATTTGACCCAGCTATTTCCCCTCTAGCTATTTTCCTGAAAGAGTGAAGTATATCATATTCAAGTTATACATGTTTATAGCAGCATACTTCATCATAGCTACATCTTGGAAATCCCCTATATGTTCATAAACAAACAACTGGATAAAGAAAATATGATACTGACACACAACAGAGTACTACTGTGCCATAAAAAGATTAACTTGAGTCATCTGTAGGAAAGTAGATATACTTTGAGACTATAGTGCTAAATGAAATAAAGTAGACATGGGGGTTTAAATTATTTCCCTTATATGACAAAGCCAAATTATAAACAACGAGTAAAATACAACACAGCAGTATGAAGAAGAGAGATATATATTTTTTTCAAATGGAAAAGGGATCAAAAGATGCAGGAGGGATTAGAAACAGGGTTAGAGGACATATAAAGATCACACAAAGCCTGGAAGACTGATAGAGGCTGGAAGACAAAAGAGACAGAAGGGAAAATGCAAAACAGAAAAAACTAATAGCAGCAGCATAACTAGAAAATGAATTCACCTTCCTATTATACCACAGAAGAAAGAGAGAGGAGAGAGGACTGAGATGCATAAATTTCAGTAAAATGTGGGCTGAGGAGTTATTTCAGTGGTTCCAGCAACCTGTCTTGCAAGCACAAGGGCCCGGGTTTGATTCCCTGGTGACCACATACAATACTGGGCGTGGAGATTCATGCCCAACAGAAATCAGTACCACACACCACAATGCCGGGCGTGGTGGCTCACACCTGTAATCCCAGCACTTGGGAGGCAGAGGCAGGAGGATTGCTGTGATGTGAGTTGGAGGCTGAGCTCAGGGCCAGCCTTAACTACACAGCAAAATCCTGGCTCAAAAAAAAAAAAAAAAAGTACCGATGTGAGATTTTTAATTAATTAATTAATTAATTTTGCACAACCAAGGATCAAACTCAGAACTATGCACTTGCCAGGCAGGTGGCAGCACCACTGAGCTTCATCAAGTGCACCCATATTTATAGCAGCACAGCACATAATAGCTAAGATTTGGTAACAGCCCAAATATCCAGCAACCAGAGACTGGATAAAAATTTTTAAAAATAAAATAAAATGGAGTATTACTTAGCCACAAAGAATGGAAAATTAGAGAAACTGACACTTAAATGGATGTACCTTGATGCTATATTCATAAGTGAAATAAATAGAACACAGATGTGTAAATAGTGTGTCATTTCTTTAGTATGAAAAATTACAGGTATAAATGAGGTCCAGAAGATGATTGATATTTTGAAGTAAGAGATTATTCAAAGGGAAAGGGGAAGGGGAAACAGGAGAAAGGAAAAAAGGGAAACAAAGATTTGATGGTAAGAACACAAAAACAGAAACAAAGTTTATGTATACAGAGGATGGGGTTTGTAGGGAGGGATGGGGAATGGGAAAAAGTGAGAATCAAGATATAACATGTACAGATACAAATTCTCAATGATGAATATGATCCTGAAGTATACCTGAAACAAACTCAATAAAGGGGATTTTTTTTTTTGACACAGGGTCTCACTTTTGTAGTTCAGGCTGGCCCTGAGCTCAGCCTTGAACTCACAGCAATCCTCCTGCCTGTGAGACCCAAGTGCTGGAATTACAGGCGTGAGCCACCACGCCTGGCAATTGTGGTATGTGGTACTGATTGCTAGTGAGTGTGAGTCTCCACACCCAGCATTGTTGTATGTGGTTACTGGGAATGAACCCAGGCCCTGGCACTTGCAAGGCAGGCACGGGAACCACTGAGCTAAATCCCCAGCACCAACAGGAAAAATGTTTTAAAAAAGGAAAAGAGAAGAGGGAGTGCAGGGTTAAGGGTTGAAAAAAAGGAACCAGGATGTGTTACAAACATGTGCCAACTCCTCACAAGGAAGGCAAACAGTATGTACTGCAAACATGCACCAATGAAAATATAATTTCTTAAAAATGCAAACAGGATAGAAATTTTTAAAAATGACTAACCAACAAAGACAAATAAAAACTCCAACCAGAATAATGTTTGGATTCCAATTCTACCATCCATTCCCTGTATGAATTCACTAACACTGTCTTTTTTCCTTACTTCTATAAATCTAGATTTGAATAAAATTATTTCTCTGGTTCCTATGAAATCTAAGATTCTGAAATTCTCTCATCTTTTAAAATTTCTTATTAGCATAGAAGTAAAATCATTCACTTTACTAAAAGGTCCACTACAGGCTTTTTTTCCCTTTTTTTTTTTTTTTTTTTAATCTGGGAAGCTCTTCCTTCCAGGGTACATGAGGAAAGTACTTTTGCAACAGGTCATTCCTTTCCTCAGTACTTGACCAGTAATGTTGAAGTGGTGCTGGAGATCTATGGGAAATAAAGAAGAGCAACTCTGAAAGGATGCTGCAATTCAATATGACAATGAAACTGAAAGAGCAGGAATAAGATTTGGATATGACTTTCCTGGAATATATCTGTTTGTATAACATGCTCCTCAGATTCACTCTTACATTTATGTTAAACTCACCCTTTGTCCTGGTCCACTGAATATGCCATGCTGTTTAGCACACTTCTACCTCAATGTCTGTGAACCAAAAATATTTACATCTCATGGTATCTTATCAAAAATGTGGAAAATCAGGCCCTACTCTAAATGCACTGATGAGTAGGCACATTAGAACTGAGAAGCACTGCCACAGAGCAGGAGTTCTCAAATTGTATGCTGTTGTATGTACATTTGTCTGCAAACTGTGCTTCTGATGCTACACATGCATATTCACTGGCCTAAATCAGAATCTCTTGAGTGCGTTCTGAAAATTGCTTTTCGACAGACTTATGATATTGCATTGCATACTAAAAGCTGTTTAATTTCAGTTGTTATCAATATATGAGAGAAATAATATTTAATCTACACTTCAGAAATTCATCCCAGTTCCACACCTTATTAGCAGTTCCAGTTACCAGACGTTATGAATGACCCTCTGGTACAAAACCCTGAGACCTTTCTATTCTGCCAATAAACCATCCACACTGGGATGAGATGAAACTTTTTCTGTGAGAAAGCCATGTGGTATGAGTTGAGTGTATGTTTCCCTCCAAAATTCGCATGTTGAAACTTAAACCCCAAAATGATGATATGAAGTAGTGAGGCCTCTGGCAGGTGGTTCTTCTGGGAAGTCTGTTCCTTCACAAGTGGAATTAGTGCTCTTATAAAAATGCTTGAGGAAGTGAGTTGGTCTCTTTTTAGCTTCTTCTACCATGTAAGCATGTAGCATTTGCTGCTTCTGCCATGGGATTCATTAAGGAAGTGGCCCTGTATGGCTCGGATTACACATTCAGCACACGCGGAATCTGCTGGTCAGCAGATCTTGCACTTCCCCACTTCCTGAATCCTTATTGATATATTTCTGATGTTTATCAATTACTCAGCCTAAAGTGTTGCTGTTAGGAAGAGGAACGGAATAAGATGCGATACTTGATTGGAAATACAACTATTCATACACTAAGCATCTGAAACATCAAAAGAGATGGACTCTGAATAGAGTTAGAAAAAAATAAATATCTGACAGAAATACAATATATCATAAAACTAATATGTAGAAGTATACTTTGAGGTTTTTTTTTTTTTTTTTTTTTTGAAACAAGGTCTTGCTTTGTATTTCAGACTGGCCCTGAAATCATTATGCAGCCCAGGCTAGCCTAGAACTCTCAGCAATCTTCCTGACCCTGCCTCCCAAGTGGTAGGATTACAGGCCTGAGCCACCACACCTGGCACTGTGCTATGGGATTATGGGGGATTGAACTTGGCATCTTGCACTTGCCAGGCAGGTGCCAGAACCACTGAGCTAAATTTCTGGTCTGAGAAGCTAGCTTTCAAAGCTGGACATTTTCTGTATGTTTACTTGCTTTTAAATTTTGAGTGACATACATTTTCATTCATTTATCTTTTCTGGAAAAGCATTTGATTTTGTTCGTTTTACATATTTTTATGACTTAAAAGTTAACCTGGCTCTTAAAGGCACCAAAAATGGTCTATATACAAGATGTGTTTAGTTGAAGGGAATTTCTTTGGCAAGGTTCAAGTTTGGCATACAAAATTATATTGGTGGTCTTTCCTAATGTTTTTTAATGAGAAGAACTTCTAAACAGGCTCACACAAAGACTCTGTTCCTATGTTTCCTATAAACCTGCTGTGTGACTTCAGAGAAGCCACCCTACTCCTGGAAAGTGTTTCATTCTCCTGTGTGCTGTGCCCAGCAGCTCTCAGAATCTCAGGGGTGTATACAAATATATATTCCTTAAAAATCACCCTATACTCAAACTAGACACTGGTGCTCTTCAGATATATGATTGACTCAGGGATATAACACAGATACCTACATGCAATGTAAAATAATACAACCACAATAAAGATATTGTCTGGGTGATAATTCTGGGGGAGGTATTTAGCAATACAATTCCTTTGTTAGAATGAAAACGTCTGTCGCCAGGGCTGTCAAGCTTTCAAATATTCCAAACTACTCATTAGAAAAGATTTATTACTGCTTTATATCTCCACTGATTACCTTCAGCATATCTGACATCTACTGAAGTACATCTAACAACTAAATTTCTGTTCTTATTTTTTTCGGGAGTCTTATTAGGACACATGTCCAAAGTGAAGGGAAGTGATGAGATTTAACTTTTCTGAGAGGAAAGATGGGACAAACACAAAGTTCATGTGGTGCTTCTAGCCTTGTGCTATATTATAAATGATTTCCAACACTCTGCAACATTTCTGAAAAATGCGTCAAAAGTCACAGAGAGGGAGACCATGCTTATTACTGTATCTGTAGTATTTTCCTGGCAGAACCTTGAAGCAATGCCTGATCCACTTGGGAAGATTATTGAAATTCTGTAATGTTACCTTACTGTATTTGTTACTAAACATACATACTGGCATTTACAGAAAATTAATACAGATGACATATATGTCATGGAAAAAAATCTTACCTACCCAGACATCTGTAACTAAGACAAAGAGAAAAGGCATCAACAGCTAAAATTTTTTTGCCTATTTCAATGACATATTAAATCATTTTGACTAATCTGCTAAACTCCAATCACTAAGAAAAACTATTTCAGCTCTTCAGAAAATAGCTAAATGGAGATTTTGTTTAATCCTTAACAAACAAAACAAAGATATCTTGGCACTTAACAGGGATACAGAAAGCAATCTTACTAAAGTTCATTGTTGTGAATATGAAAGCAAAAAAGCACACTGCACCAGTGACTATGATTATAATTATGCCTACAAAAGGGAGCCGCCAGCGTCTCCTATGTGGGAATGTTTGCTGGCATGATTCCATGTCCAATGAGCCATGAGAAGTGATGTCTAGAGAGCTCAGATCAGTGAGAAAACTGGAGAGATAATCCTTATTCTCCAAATGGCTTCTGCCAACTAATTCCTGCTCTAAATTTCCCAGACACTAGGCACTGTGGTCTGATGGACTTATATGACAGATCAATAGTTGTGTCTATATCACTTACTTGATGTTATCAAATGTATGAAGCACCTTCACATGAAAGAAGAAGGAAATTTATAGCTAGTAGAACTAAATATGGGAAAATCAGAGGGAGCAGGATACGAGGCAATATTTTGGAAGGAGTTTTCAACAGTTTTAAGGCTGTCTACAAATATGACATGTTCTGTCATTGCTGAAGGACAGTGCTATTGTTAAAGAATTTCCAGTACTGGGTGGAAGTTTGAACTACATAATTCTAAAGTTACTTCTAAGTCTGAAATTGTAATTTCTGGTCTATGTTTAACCTACTTGAAAGAAATAATTTCAGCTACTATGTAAATACCAAAGGTAACTACAAATTGTTATGACCTATTTCTTAAACACAGTCAAAGGACTTTTATCTGAAAACAAGATTTGGGGGGTTTATTTAGAATTTCTATGCATAAATGAAATAACATTGCATTTGTCAAAAATATTTTGTTATGCTTTGAATGGACTTTTCCCATAGGATACCTGTCACTAAAGTTAGCATTCAGTTAGACTCAGAAAGAATTCAGCAGACGACTTTGAGAAAAACGGATGAACATTTAAGAAGCTCAAAAGGCGAGGATGATTACAGGACTTCTGAAAATATTAAGCTTTTTATAAAGCACAAGCTTTAGTACCTCATTACAATGCAATATACATTCCTTGAGCACCTCTTGTCTGCCAGGTACTGTTTTAAGTCCCAGGAATAGGTACAATGGAGCATAAAACAGGAACAAAAGCTTTTCTCATAGAATTTATAATATTTATCATTGTAATTTCAGTCACAAAATTTATTCCAATTTAAACAGTTTTCTCTCTACTAAATGCGTTTAAGTCAACGGTTTAATGGAAAACTCCCATATAAAAACTAGATGTCATTGGAACAAGAACATTCAGACTGCTCTCAGAAAATGCCGTTATATAAATTATGAGGTACATTAATACAATATTTTAAGTAAAATTGATGAAGTAATAAAAGTACAAAGACAGACAATGTAATGTCTATCTTTTATGAATTAGGGCTTATGAAAAGTAAGCTAATGAATAATCAAGTCTCCCAAAGCAGGGATAAAGATCCAAAGAGAAATTCAAAATGGGAACAGAGACCTCTCTTAATAAAATAATTTTTAAAAATCTACACATGTGGCTAGACATAGGCACAAGTAAATTTGAAATAAATATGTCTGTACATCATATAATCTTGATGGCAAGATCTTATGAGATCTTTGGACAAATTTAACAAATCTGTAACTCCTCTGAAAATGTATGCAAAACCATGTGAGCAGGTGTATTTTTTCCACCTGTGGAGAAGTTTCATAATTCTTTCCAGATCATCAATAACTGGCTATATCCCATTCTATTCATCATCACTACAAAATTTTATTTTTAAACTATTATTTTTAGAGTAAAATTCTAAGAGATACCAGAAGGTCTAGATGAACTACCAGCAGTGTAACAGCTTTGTACTACAGGGAGGAATAATGACTAGTTAAGCACGTCAGAGTACCAGCTCTCTTATGTGCCAAATTACAAATGATGGGGAGCCAAGGATTTGTCTTAAAAATAAGAAAAGCCTGATACTGTTTTGTTGATGATACAAGGTACTGGATAAATAAGAGCGAAGCTAATGAGAATCTGCTACTTACAAAAAGACCCATAATCAATTCTATCATTAAAACAAGCCAAGTTTGGGACTACATATTTTTAAATCATTATGTGATGCCCAAGAACAGACATATGTTGATTACAGTGATGGAAATCTTTGTTAAAAGCCTGCACAGGTTTTTTTGTTGTTGTTGTTAATTTCTTTTTTAATTAATATAGGTTTGCCAAACATAGTAAATACGTTCTTTCTGAGAAATTTGTATATGTACATATCATAACTTGTGGGGTTTTTTACTTCTATACCCTTTTCTCTCCACTCCTTCCCTAAGTTCTCACATCTCCTTCACATTTCCACAAAGTTTTTAAAGTAATAGTCTTAAGAACTAAAAATGATAACTTTGACAAATGTGGCCTTATCTCAAGGTCACTTAAGAGATGAGTGAAGTGAAGTTCACTCACATATCAAAATGTACAGGTATAGCTCTGAATATTTAAACATATATTTAAATAACCCTCTTTTATTTTACCACAGCCATCAGCATACACAAAGGGATCACATTTAATATGCTCTTTGCTGTAAGGTCTGACAGAATTCACTGTTTTAATTCACTGATTAAATCTGAGCTCATCGTCCTCCAATTATCACTGATCATGTAAAGAATGATAATGCTTGATCCAGGTTTTGCCAGTAGTGGGAAAAATGTGTACCTGTTTATGTCACTTGTGTTTGTAGCTTGACTTATTCAGAAAAGGTACAGGATAGGTGTGCGCTTCTTCCAACAAGGACCAAATTTTCAACTGTGATATGTTCCTAGTATGAGACATTGTCCGAATAAACCAAGTTACTTGGACAATACCTCAACAGGAAAATAAAACCTTACATATTACTCCCAAGAATAAGTTTTCTTGACATATTCCTCCCTTCCCTATCTTTAATCTTTCTTTCTCTATTTCAGCCTCCTGTTTCTATCTGTATCTTTTTCCCCCTTAGGAATTATATTTTCTCTCCGGCAGAACATATGTAATTCAGATAAAGGTATGCTGGCAGATCATTTATCCTTCCCATCACATTACAGTGAAGTATTATAAGAACTTGAGAACAATACAGGAAAATTTTCAAAGTAAATAAGTACCATGAGCAGTATTTCACTGAAATGAGTATATATGCTTCATTGTAAGAGCTCAGCAGGGTGCTCTCAGGTTTAAAGTTTTCAATTTGAAGAAAGCCTCATAAATATTTATCTTTGAAGAAATACAAAAATGCAAGGCTAATTAATGAGTCCTAGACTCTGCTGAGAACAGTTAACAGTTTTGTTTACTGTTTGTCTTCCCTCAACTGGAATGTTAGCATTGTTCACTAATATATTTCCTAAACTTAAAAACAATGCTAGGAAAAGACTAACTGATTAACAAATATTTCTAGACAACATGCTTACATGAATAACAGGGGTGGGTGTTTTTTATTTTTATTTTTTATTTTTTGCCTGTTTTGTTAAGCACCTTCTTTTGGATATTTCTTTATAAATAACAGCACAAATATGTGACACTTTTCACATTGGCCAATTAGGCTCCCTGATTTTATTCGGAAGTCACTATGTCAAGATAATGTGGAAAGCAATGAGGATTTGTATGATTATCATCATTTGTAATTCCTTAGTTTTTAAGTAAGTCAGTGTTGGTCATTCAATGAATACCATCTTGACAGAATTTAAATCTGTTTTCCAAGTTCCTTCTGTCCTTAACTTTTTTCTTCCTTTTTTCCACTAAATGAAAAGGAAATATTTAAGAATATTCTCCAAGAATTTTGGAGTTTACAGCACAACATCTTTTTTGATCTTGTAAAGTTTCTTAGAAACAGAACAAAAATCTAATCTTCCAAAGGTCATCTCTGTTCCATGAGTTGCCAGTTTTGCCCTTGTGCAGTGCTAATAAAAGAAATAGGTATATAATGTTGAACTGGAGATACTCCAGGGGACAAAAATTAAATAGACTGTCATGGGTAACCTGGATACAAACAGATGGACAAACGCTGGATACTGAGCCGCAACATTTGGTGGGGTTTCCTTTAGCCAATTTGAGTGTCTCTGAGGATGAGAGCCGTTACGCCTGACACATCTGTGCTTCAGATCCCCTGCCTTTAAAACGACTTTTCTGAGTGTTATTGGAAACAACGACATTAAGATAATGGCAGGAGTGACAGTGAGGCATGCATGAGGGAAGCAAAATAAATGAAATCAATTAGTGTTATAAGTATTGGTTCCTCTTTCACATGTCTTTCATGTCAATGACTTATTCACAGCACCCTGAAGCTCCAAATAGTAACCATCTCGCTCTGATCAGATATCAAATATTACAAAGAGAAGAGTGAACTAGTTTGCTATTTTAATTACTTTTTAAATGCCAGTTGAATTTATAGAACTAATAAAACAAAATTGCTTCAGTACAATCTACTGCTTGAGAAAATGAAAAATTATTTCAGAAGATAAAAGTCTTTTAAACAAACTCATTTAATAGAAAAGCACATGCTCCCATTTAGTTGGTTTAATGGAAAAATCACTCATAGTCCAGTATAAATGAAGACAAAATGTGCATAACCAACAGTCCTATTAAAATGGGCGGTAGCCACATGTATCATTTTGAGGTCAGCTGTCATTTGATTTGAATGAGTCCCTTAACAGATCACAGAGCAGATGGAAAAGGCCAGAATGACATGACTCTCTGACTTAATTATAGCATTACCAAGACAGCATATGGACTTTGTACGTACAGGAAAATTTTACTCAGTGAATTTATATGCACATAAATTCTGTAATATGCTTCATTTGGTTTTATGTTACCTTCAATATTTATATTTCACTTTAATTGAATCATTTTTATCTATGAATTAATAGGTCAGGCTGTTCTACCAATTACAGCTGACTCTTGTTCAAGCTCATCTTAAAATAAAAAGTGTAGAATTTGAACTTGCCTTATTCAAGATTCCTGAATTCAGAAAACTATTACCACTCTGAGCACAGCTGCATTTCTGAAATTAGGGGAAAAGATCTTAACAAACCACATAGTTAGAAACTTCAAAGTTTCAGGAGAAAATACACCCTTGCTTTCAACAAACTCATTGGTCCGCCAGACAGTGAAATACAAAAGAGAGCTAAAAAACAAAAGAAAACAAAACAACCAAACAAGCAAAATAGTAACAACAACAACAACAAAAGACAAACCAAATAAAAAACCTTCAGTTTTGTGGAAATTACATTACCTAACATCCCATCCTAACGCTAAGTCTGTGGCAGCTACTGATCTAATACATTTGAAAACAGACTTGGAGAGCTGTGGGATTTTACTGCAAATCTGTCATGCACAACTCTGCACAGACACGGTATGCATCACTGGAAAATAATTTAAAACTCCTGCAGACATTGGGGAGTGTAGTCTAAGTGCTAAATTTAGGTGACAGCACAGATAAAACAGGAAGTGAAATACTACCCAAAGAAACCAGCCCTTGACTTGGTCAAAGCCAGAATTTAGATCCACAGTCCACAATATATCAGCAGCTATAATTTAACTGGATTCCCAGAAGAGCAATAAAATGGTAGCTCGGGAAGAGGGCAGTAATATTACACATACCAGCTTTGGCTTCCACTCCAAAGTGTCAGAACTTATTCTTGATCTTTGATAAAAGGCAGACATAATTTGAAATCAAATAAATATTAAGCCAAAGAGAAATGGGAAAGGTTTTTATAGTGAATATTTAAAGGTTATTTCATTTATCTGAAATTATTAAAATAAGTCAAATAAGACAGTAATTCTTTCTATCCACATAGAGATGCAAATATTTCTTTAGGTACTATTTCCTTTCTTCTTACATAAAGATATTCCAGGGTTTGAGAATATACATCTAGCACCTATTAGCAGGGTTTTGCTGGTTTAAATGAACTGTCCTTTGTTGTCATAAAGAAGCTATCTGGTATTCCAGCCTTCACAAATTCATGGTGACAGTTTCAGAACCATCAGCAGTGCATCAGAGTCAGGAGAACAGGCTCTGGTGTCAGATTGTCTGGATTTGAGTCTTACCACTTACCAGCTATGTGACCTTGGATAACTCACTTAATTCATTTGTGCCTAAATTTTCAGCTTAGCAAAAACAGGGACAAATATAATATCCATTTCATAGGCTTACTGTGGAGATTAAGTAACAATTTATGCAATATGCTTGAAAAGAGCTCTATAAACATAGATGTTTTAATTACCACAGCAATTCAGTCATTCTTTATCATCATTATCATTACAGTAATGCCTGTGTCCGAGACACATACCAATTTTTCTGCAAGGTCCAACTCTTCTAGCTTAAAGTACATCGCTCACAGTTGTACATCCTTGCCAACACCTTTCCTTCCTAACACTGCCTCAGTGGACACACATGCTGGGAATGAGTCAATTCATTGACCGGCAAAGCCAATTTAATTTCCTTCAGAACTTAGAACAGCAAGATATCAAAACATTTGAGGCCAGAATGATTCCAACAACAACCTCAAGCTTCAGCTGAGCTAGAGGTATGAAGAAGGAGAAATTAAGAGCCAGAAAGAAGTCATTCTGGAGGCCAGGGGTTTAGCTCAAGTGATATCACACCTTCCTTGGAAGCAGAAGCCACTCTGCAGAAGCAATATCAAGTAACTGTGCAGAAAAGCACAGAGAAGCCAAATCTCATGGCTGCAGAGAGCAAGAGACGGGCTGATGAGCAGCCTTCACAATTTCTCATGAGAGGCAGTTACATGACTCCTTATACTCCTACAATGCATTTTTGCTTATTTAATTGCATCTGTGAGGATTTTGTTCCCTACAATTTGTGCTCAAGACTAAAACCTGGCCTATGATCTTTCCAACAGGAAATATATGTGTTCAGGTTGATTTATTGAACTGTGTAAAAAACAACACAAGCAAATTATGACAAAACATATCTCAAAATGTGGCTGTATCACAGATCCAAGTGTGTCCTATGAAATATAACAATTGCACTGGGCCTAGGTCTCGGTAACGTTGGTATAAATGTGACTTGTGCCCAAGATACTGGCCTGGCCAACCAGTGCATCAATAACTCATGAACAAAAGCACATATTTTAAATGTATATAAAACAGAATAAACATGTATTTTGTTTTTTGCATATTATTTTATTAGGCGTGCATATGATATGTTTTTTTGAGCTACTGCACTTAACAGACATTTCATAATAGGCTGACACATCCCGGGTGACAGGAGAACAGCTATCTGTGCATGAGACTTCCCATAAGAATAGTCAAGTATATTTAAACACCAAATCCAGAGAAATGAAAAGCAATCTATATTTCAGGAAAACAACAGGAGCTGCATAAATCCATGGAGAGTTTAGGATTCACCAGTTTGTGTTTCTCTTTTCTTTATTTGGCTAACTTGGTCTTCTGAGGTAGCTGAAAAGTGGATCATTTGTACACACCCTTCAAAGAAACCACTATTTTGGAGTACATTTAAAGAAGATTGGTCTCATTTTACTCACACATTTGTGACTAGAACCAAAGGGGTTACTCAGTTGGTAATTACTGTAGCTGCCTTCAAGATAAGAACATGGGAAAGCCTCATTTACATCTTTATTTTCTCACACCAGAGAAAAGATAGAATTGTATGTTATATATTGTGAAATAGAAAATGCTCAATGTAAAATAGGAAGAAGGGGGAAAATGTTGAGATTGTAACAAAAAAGTAAGAAAACAAATTTTATGTATATGGGGGGTGGTAGGGTGGATAGGGCTATGGGAAAAATGAGAATTAAGTTGTGTCTTATACTGGTACAAATCCCCATTATGGAGTGCAATCATGATGCATGTATGTAATGTACCAATAAAGATTAAAAAAATTAAAAAAAAGAACATGGGAAAGCCATAGCTTAAAGATGCCCTTTCCTCTCATTCCAACAGCTTTATCCAGGGGAATCTATGAATTGCTTTTTTTAAAAAAAAATTTCATCTTTATTGGTACATTATGAATATACATCATCATCGTGTTCAACATTGAGAGTTTATACCAGAATATGACATGACTTGATTCTCATTTTTTCCCTTTTCCCCCTGCCCTACAAAGCCCCATCCCCATATATGTAATCTTTGTTTCCTTTTTTTATTATTATTACCACATTCATTTTCCCCTCATTATCTACCCCTACACTTTAAAGACAGGGTCTGGCTTTTGTACTTCAGTCTGGTCCTGAGCTCACTATATAGCCCAGGCTAGCCTCTAACTCACAGCAATCCTCCTGCCTCTGCCTCCTGAGTGCTGGAATTTCAGGAATGAGCTACCATGTCTGGCACTGTGGTGTATGATACTGACTGTTGATGGGCATGAGCCACCACACCTGGCATTGCTGTATGTGGTTACCGGGAATGGAACTAGAAACCTTGTACTTGCAAGGCAGACACTGGAACCACTGAGTTAAATCCCTGGCCCTGTGTTGAATTTGTTTGTTTGTTTGTTTTTAGCTATTGAGGCTGATGACTCTAACTTTTGGGATAACACAGATTAACTCCTTATTTGGTGAGCTTTTTATTTCTCATTTATCAAAATCCCCACTTAAATTGTTAGAAAAACCTAAAATATTTCCTTAACTCAGTTATAGTTCACATAGGCCATTTTGCCCTCTACTGGAAGTGCACAATTGTCATCTAAAAATAACTTCTTTGGAATTTTCATTTGAATATTTGTGGAGGTTTATGGGTCCAATATTGTATGTCTGTTAAGGAACAATCAACAGAGACAATATTAAAAGGGAATTATCTCCATGTTTACTCTGAAAAATAGAAACTGAGTCACTGTATTTCATTTATCTAAATGATGTTAAAGATCTCAACAAAAAAGCTATTAGCTTCAATGTGTTTATCCAGTAGTTTGGTTAAGTTACTCTCACTCAGTTGCTCTTATACACAGTATGAAGTGGTTGGGATAAATCATGTCTCAAGGCCAGAGTCTACCCAGTCATATTTCGAATACTTAACTATATCTATGCTGTGACAGTAACTTGTTTAAGGAATGAACATAAGGGGTTACGACTACTCTATCAGTCCATGTGTTAGAAAAACAGTGTTTCTAAAGAGCCCCCTCCCATCCTAATGTTGCTTTCTCTTATCTCTCCAACTCATCCCTGGTCAAATGCACTGGTTTCCCACAAATAACCAGGAAATCCAGTCTTAACTACCAGATAATACATCTTTACATTTGTACTAGATTTATGACAAAAAGTACTATGTACTTTTTAAAAACTTTTCTTTCTTCAAAATTGCAAAACATTTTGAATGATGGTTCTGATGTAAAAGATACCCCCCAAAATGCACAGTAATGAATCATGACAGTAAAGTTCAACAAAGTATGTCTAAAATGGTTGCAAATGCTGCTTGAAGATGACATAGTATCAAGTTGCTCTCCAGGGAAACACTTAGTACTTTAGGAGACACTTTCAGAAATACCTCAGCAGCCCATCTTGAGACCCAGGTGAAACTGAAATCGTCCTGCACGTGCATTTGTCAGTCATGCTATGTCAACCACGAAGAAATAAGGCTACATATAGGAGGTATTCAGGGAGTTTGGGAGTGAAAGACATCAAAGCCTTTGCTCCACAATTCTAATTTCTTATCAAAAATTAGTTCTATATTGGAAAAATGTTATTGGTAATTTTAAATCTCTGAAAATATTCTTTTTTTTTCTTTTTAGGGTTTTTTGAGACAGGGTCTTGCATTGTGGTTCAGGCTGGCCCTGAGTTCAGCCTCAAACTCACATCACAGCAATCCTCCTGCCTCTGCCTCCCGAGTGCTGGGATTACAGGCGTGAGCCACCACGCCCGGCACTGTGGTATGTGGTGCTGATTGCTGCTGGTGTGTGTCTCCACACCCAGTATTGTTATGTGGTTACCGGGATCGAACCTGGGCCCTTGCACTTGCAAGACAGGCGCCGGAACCACTGGGCTATATCCCCAGCCCCTCTGAAAATATTCTTAAACAAGAAAGGGCACATCAGACTTTAGCCATCTTACAAGTATTTGCATGTAATTTTCCTGCTTTATGGATGAGACACAGAAATTCCTGTATTTCTGGTATGTTTTCCTGAAGTGTTGTACTTGCTTCTCAGGTACATTTACCAATTCTCCCTTAGTAAGTCCTGCTCGTAAGTATAAACCTGCTCCTGCCAATCCATTCAGGTCACGGCCAGGTGTCTTGTGTGAAAAAAAAAAAACAAACTGCAGGTCACATTCTACAAATTCATTTATGTAATGGTAGAATGATTATGATTATAGTTTCCACTTAGTAAGTACCTACCATGTACCAGACTCTTCATTTATATTCTCTAATTTTTTTCTGAATGTTCAAACTATTATTTTCATTTTAAAAATCAAACAATGAAAGGTCATAAATGTTTAGTTAATTGCCCAAAACTACATGTAGTGAGAAGAGCTGGATGTTGACCTTGATATTATCTAACTAAACTCCTTCTGTGTGCCAAGAAGTATAAAATACATCCTATGTAGTATCTTATTTCCACAGTTTGAATCATCCGTGGTACATATATAACTGTCCCAAAAAGCTTGTATCACTGGTAATACAAATGGATCTAATCACTTTTATTGGTTTTTTACTAATAAAATTAATTTAAAAAGCCACCCAATGGGACAGTTATACATGCACTACCAGTGTTTCAAGCCACTCAGTAGTGAGATCTATAAATTAGGCCCTGTCATGAATGTGTTAATCTTGACACTGATTCTTTGGTTGCTAAGATCTCCCAAGCCTTACTGCTCACATTTCCATAGAGAGAAAGGGAAGTGGGAGAGGAAGGATTCCACCCTTTCTCCACCTCTCACTGCTCCTGCCTAAAGGAGGAGCGAGACTGGTGCTTGGCAAGACTGAGATGTGAGACTAGGTAGGTATGATTCACTCATTTCCTAACTTTCAATCTTTTTTCAAGAAAATTTACAAATTCCCAGCTCAGGCATTAGGGAAGATTGTCCTTTAAAGGCAGCACTATGGTTGTTTAGCTCCTCACATGCCTGACTGGTTGAGTAAATTTAACTTAGGCAGAAGAATAGGAAAGTAATTAGTTTTGAGTTTAAATTCAACTTTATTAATAATAAGACTGACAGTTTGGTGTCCATTTGCCTGACTCAGTAAATGGATCATAACTCAGATTATGAAAAGGGAAATGATTTTCCATCCTAATAAAAACAATAGTAGATACTCTTACTAGGCTTCTTGACTTAATTTGTTCAGGCTGCTACAATAACATACCATAAATTAGGTGGCTTATACACAGCAGCAATTTCTCATATAGATATCTGTCATCTTACTGTAGTTGCATGGGGTGGAAAGAATGAGGAAATTCTCTAAGGTCTCTTAGGAAAACACTAATCCTATTCACATGGTCTCCATCCTTAAGATGTACCAACCAAAGACCCATCTCCTAGTACCATCACCTTAAGAGGTTAGGATATCAGCATATGAATCTAGTGGGAAGCATAAGCATTTAGTTCACTGTAGTTTATCCTGGTCCCTCAAAGACTTGTATTTCTTATATGCAAATACGTCATTCCACCCCAACCGATACAACAGTCTTAACTTACTTCAGCTTTAACTCAAAAGCCTAAAATCTAAAGCCTTATGTAAATAAAAACTCAAGAATGGATTATACTTCATTAAGATATGATTCATTCTGAAACAAATTTCTCTCCAGCAGGTAATCTATATAATCAATTAGGCTTCCAAAATTCAGCAGTGGGACAGGCATAGGGTAGATATTCCCACTTTAAAAAGGAGAAAGAAGGAACAAAATGGGTTTGATTCTAAGTAAGTCTAAAACCTAACAGAGAAAACATTATATCGCAAAACTTGAGAATAATCTTTGATATAATGAGGTTATAGGTCTCCATTTCCTAACACACTTAGATAGGGATTCCACTTTGCAGATTACTGGAGTGAAGATCTCATCTTTGTAGTATTATTAGATATATTTTTGGCCCCCAAGAGAGTTCCATCTCAGGTCACACTCCTATGGCTCTCATGGACTGGAATAATGTGCCAGTGGCTCTATGAGTTTGGGCTCATGAGGATGGCACTGCCTTCAAAGTAGTACTGTATGTTGCCCTAACATGGGTCCTGTATTGTGTACTTACATTCGCTGAGTCTCTTATATGTTAGGGATGGGCAGCCCTGAGGATTTCTGAATTATTTGAAGCTCATATCTCCATTGTTTTAGAAAACAGTTATGGACTTCTATCTAGAAGACTAATCTACTTAGTAAGATGAGCATTTGGTCACACTTTTCATGTTTTTTCCTGAAAAAGCACTTGCATTCTTTACAGTTTAGCTAGGCTAATAATTTTCCGAATTTTAAAATCGTGCTACTCTTTTGATGAACAATTCTACTTTTAATTTATTTCTCTTTTGCACTTTAAGTAGTCAAAAGAAAATCAGATGCTCCTTTAATACTTTTGTTAGGTGTTCTGCCAGCTAAATGTACAATTGTTCCCTAGCTCTGCCTCCTATTAAACAGGAGGGTGAAGACACATTTTCTTTGCCATTTTATAACAAGAGTGGTCTTTATTCCATTGTCTAATAATATATTCTTCATTTCCATCTGAGATCTTACCCATATTCATTGTCAGTATTTCTACCAATATTCTGTTCAGAAATATGCAGGCATTCTCTACAATGCATTGAGGCTTTCTCTGCAAATTTGTTTTCTTTTCTTTGAGTCCTTAGCAGAGGTACCTTCAAAGGTTCATTCATGGCAGCACAGATCTTTTCTAACATTACCTTCAAACTCTTATAGCCTTTACTGGACTGGTTTTGTTGTTGTTGTTTTCTTTTTGAGACAAAGTCTGAATTTGTAGTTCAGGTTGGTCCTGAACTCAGCCTCGAACTCAGCAGTCCTCCTGCCTTTGCCTCCGCAGTGCTGGGATTACAGGTGTAAACCACCATGTCCAGCCCTGTGGTATATGGTACTGATTGCTGGTGGGTGTGAGTCTCCATGCCCAAGATTGTTGTATGTGGTTACTAGGGATCAAACTCAGGCCCTTGGGCTTGTAAGGCAAGTGCTGGAACCACTGAGCTAAATCCTTAGACTTCTTATAACCTTTACTATCACCTAATTATAAAGGTATTTCCACATTTCTAGGGATTTGTTACAAAAAAATACCATTCTTGGTACTAATTTCTGTCCTACTGTACTTAAATTAGTATAACAAAGTATTGTATACTGTATGGCTAATAAAGAACTCAAATTATTTCTCATTTTTCAGGAGGCTGCAGAGTCTATGATCAAGAGCTAGGAAATTCAGCATTTGTTAAGGCTCATGTGCCCACAGGTGACCATCTCCTCAGTGACTTCACAGAGTAGAAAAGGTGAGGGATCTCTATAGATTACCTTAACTATGGCCATTAATCCTACTAATGATGACTCTACCTGTGTGACCTACTTAAAAAGACCTCACCTGAAAATACCATCCCCCTGAGGGTTAGTATCTTAATAGAAAATATTGTGGAGGGGATAAACAAATATTTAATCTATTGCATTCACTTTCTAGATAAGCAAACAGATTGAGAAAAGTAATGTGACCAAGAGGATGGTAACTAGTGAGAGGTAGAAATAGACTTGAGTCCAGGTCAGTCTCACCCAAAAGTGTTCTTTGAGTGAACTGTATGCCATGTGTGCCCCATAATTTTGAGAGATAATAAAACACTATAACTACTTCTTCACTCTGCTGTCAGAAGACAGACTGGGAAAGGAACAACAAACAACAGTAATAACAGCGACAGAATCTGATTGATTCTCTATCCCCAAATAAGGTGAACGTGAGAGACAATTCTGAGAAGGTAGACGGAGATGGAAGGGGAGATGGTAGATGTAATACCTGGCCTGGTGAGACCTAAGAAGCATGTATGTCATTCTTAGCAAACACCAGGAAAAGGCCTGTGCTGATCTCACTGAATAGAACACACATCTATAAAGAAAATCCAAGACAGAATTGACAATCTACCCAATGCAAAGAAGTCTGGTAATTGTCTGAACATCTGTGCTGACTGTCCTTGGACCCTCAACCACAGACATTCCTCTCCAGATTCCTTAAGACTCCCCTTCTCCAAATCCTATAAACATGTAACATCTGTCCCCGCCAGCCACTGAAATCTTTCTCAATTTTAGGCTGTTAACGCCTGGACAGAAACACAGCCCTCACTGCTCACATAAAGCTCACATCTGAGTGGCCTCTCATGCACAGTAGAATTATGAAAGTTAGCCAGGATTCAAACCACGCTTCCTTTTAGTGGAGCCACAATGTTCTACTCTGATAAGTTCTGTTCTGAGGAAGAGCAAATAGGAATATATTTCTGGAAAACAGGCAATATGGAGAATCTCATTTGCTACACATAATCTCTTGGTCAATATGTGAATATGCAAAGTAATATCATTTGGTAGACTGCCATTTCTAAAGCTCTCTTTGTAGAAATACTCAGTCTCACCTCTATGGAAAGACATTCAGGGCTTATGATGCAATCATATATGCTCGATAAATTGAATAGAAAGGCTTGGAGAAGAATGTCATTTCCACTTAACGTGCGCTACACAGAATAGTGCCCAACAGTAATATATAACAGCATCACTGTGCTCCTTAGTGAAACTCTCCAGGGGGATAGCTTTGTTCATTCAGGGAAGATGGGCTTATTTCCTCTTTACTGGCAGCAAGACCCTGGAGAATATACTGCTCACAGAGTTCTGAAATCTCATTAGAGATTTGGTGTCATCTTCATGTAATTACAGCCATTTGTCCCTGTACCGACTGCAAAGATGCAAGGTTAGCTGCAAAGATGCTTACTTTTGGTTACGGAAAGTGAAATCTGTGGAGATTGTCTTTTTCTTTTATTTAGCTGTTAGGACACCCTAGCAATATATTTTAATAGCCGCTTTTAATGTAGGCCTTGGACCAAAAGGCCCTTTACTGATAATGTAACGTCTTTGGGAGAAAACAATGAAAAATGAACATGTCTAATTTCCTCATGGAGTATTTGCTGTCCTTAAGGATGCCTAGAAAGCTACAGACAGAATGAATCTAGTGTAAAGGTTTCCTTGGTAGCAATCTTGGCTAGGGAGGCTGCTCACATTTGCAAAGAGGGGGGATGAATACGTGAGACTTGACTCAGACAGTTACGTGGCATTTGTCAGTTGTACATTTCTCAAAAACATAATACATAAATTCAAAAGTGTAAGCTAATATATACATTCAGCATATTCATTGTGCTTTTGACTAATAAAGTACACATCTACATTTGCAAAAATGTTCTATGCAAGTATTTTTTCCATTCAATATTTAATCTATGATGTAAGATATTTTCATTCATGCAGAACATAAGTACAGTTATATGCCTTATTTATTTATTTATTTTTATTTTATTTGAGACAGGGACTCGCTTTGTAGTTGAGGCTGGCCCTGAGCTCAGCCTCAAACTCACATCACAACAATCCTCCTGCCTCTGCCTCCCCAGTGCTGGGATTACAGGCGTGAGCCACCACGCCCAGCACTGTGGTACTGGTTGTTGCTGGGTGTGAGCCTCAACACCCAGTATAGGTATGCGGTTACCAGGGATCAAACCCGGGCCCTTGCGCTTGCAAGACAGGTGCTGGAACCACTGAGCTAAATCCCTGGCCCTGCCTTATTTTTTAAATCTATAAGTCTTACTTCAACTTTTTAGAAAACATGAAAAGCTCAATCAAAGGCTAAATATATGCACATAGTTTCATATTTTACATGCGATCTTTTAGTGGAGAAAGGAGAAAGAGAAACTCATATAATCAATCAACCCCTCTCTTTAAGCAAGGCTCTGTGGTAAAAGAAATTTTTGGAAAGTTCCCAGTGATTTTAGTACACTCACTTTAACAAAATTAATGGCTTTCCTAGAGGCGAGTGTGCTTATAGTTAAATTGTCTACAGGCTAATTTAACTTGTCAAAGACTTCTGGATAATACAGTTCTGTATGTTTTAAAGGAGGGTGCTCTTCCTTTGCCCGGCAAGACAGCTTTGGGGGCCAGAATCATTAAAATTTAAACAGTACCATTTGGGAAGAGCTTGAGTTACTTCCTTGGCCCAGGAAATGTCTCAGTAAAATACATATGTACCAAAGCTGGAAATCTCTGGATTTTTCTGATCAAAGATGAATTCCTCTTCTAATAGTTAAATAGCATCACTGTCTTCATTTCTTTCTTCTCATGCATGGGAGCATGAAAAACAAGACCAGCCATTAATTTATGTCATCTGGAGAGATGTTCAGAAAGAGTGCATAAAGTATTTACCATATAATTTCCTTCCTTTATTCTCAGTTTCAAAATAACAAAGCAAAAAAAATGCCCAAGAAAACTTATAAGTTAATTAGGAGTCAGAAATAGTTTTGTGAACACTGTTGTTCCAAGGGTATTCATTAAAATGCCATGGAACAATGATATTATCCAATATCATTAAAAGATCAAGAAACTTAAAGTATTTTTCAAGACAGATAATTAATATATCTGGAGGAGATGTTGTCATTGTTTGTTGTGTCCTGCACATGGATAATATTATGTCACTCTTGGGCTTGATATGAAACTAGTCAGGAAGGTTAATGAGGCTCTGCAGACCCGCTTTCTTTATTGGAAAACAATGTATCCTTAAAAATCATCACCTTTCCTTGTTGTCTTCTACATGTCAAGCTTCCAAGTATTATTAACATCATTAATATCAATTTAGAAGACAATTTAGTTAGTTAATGAATAGACAACTAACTAGAGAAAGAGCCTGTGATAAATTTGGATGATCAGCCACATTGATGAGAATTAAAATAATAATCAGCAGTAAAACTGAGTTTTTCATCAAGGAACTCTTTGGGAAACATGAAATACAACACTTTCCTACTAAAGGAGTTTCAGGCCTTCTATTTTCTCGAGTCTACTGGAATTTAAAAATACAGAATGGGGCCGGGGATTTAGCTCAGTGGTTCTGGCACTTGTCTTGCAAGTGCAAGGGCCCGGGTTCAATTCCCCGGTAACCACATACAATACTGGGTGTGAAGACTCACGCCCACCAGCAATTAGCACCACACACCACAGTGAGGAGCATGGTGGCTCACGCCTGTAATCCCAGCACTGGGGAGGCAGAGGCAGGAGGATTGCTGTGATGTGAGTTTGAGGCTGAGCTCAGGGCCAGCCTGAACTACAAAGCGAGACCCTGTCTCAAAAAAACAAACAAACAAATAAAACCAGAATGACTTTTTTTTTTAAATCTAAGATTTCTTTCAAATGTTTCATGCTGAATAACTAGTTTGGACAGCTTGAATTGTAATTGGTCATTTTAATCCCACAGAGCTGCCTATGATAGATGGTCACTAAACAATTCATCAGTTCTGGTATTTCATCTATCCATCAAAATATTCTGGATCGAGGGGCTATGTGGAATTCCAGTTAACAGGACCCCTACTGGATATCCACCAGGAGCTATTTTTCTTCTTCTATTTCCAATAAATTCTTTTTCTTTACAGTGAACCCTTAGGTTATTACCTGCATCACACATGAACAATTTGGGTTATGACCAGAATTTTAGTTCTGATTTATGACAAAAGCCTTGAGTTAAGACCCCAATGCGAACCACTCATGTGGTGGTAAACAAAGACTTGTGATGCAAGAAAAAACATATGTAAACATACATGTAAGCAGCAGTCTGTACCAATATACATGTGTTTGTGGATGTGTTTTCAGTCAGTGCTTTATATAATTAGTTTGATTACTGCTATCAAAATGGTCCTTAAAAAGATAGAAAAGAAGCTAAGGAAGGAAAACAATAATAATCAAAAAGAAGAAGGACACTATGGCTTGTGTGACTGGTCTTGCTAATATGTACAGTATGTTGAAATCCACCATCTTGATGATCTTACAGAGAAAATATTTGTATAAAGAAGCTAATATTGCTAACAGTGTTACTCAAATCAGTAAGTCATGATACACCATCAGTAAAACGGCTATCACTACTATGGATAAATGAAAGGGAGGTGGCAAGTTTAACCTGAATCCATAATTTGTGAAAAAGCTAGGACTACAGATGCAAATCTCATAAAGGATATCCATCAATGATGATAATGGTGAAACATTTCACACCAGTAAAGGGTGGTTTCACAATTTTAAAGTGAGAACTGGGGTTCACAGAGTAACAAGGTGAAGTAGCCAGTGCTGATGAAAGGGCTGCTGAAAATTAAAATTTTAAAATGATGATACAGAGAAGAATGGCTTTTGTTTTCACAGTTTTCAACTATGATGAAAGCGGACTTTTCTGGAACAAAGGAGAAACATACATTAATTATCCAGGAAAAGAAGAAAATGCCAGGCCACAATTCTGTGAAGGATGGGCTAGGCTTATTGCCAATGCAAGGAGTGACCTCAAGATAAAGCCTCTTGGTTTATCACTCTGGGACCCCTAAAGTGCTCAAAAGACATAAAGTCACAAAGAATAGTGAACAGGTCATGTAGAGATATAATGGAAAAGTTGGTTACAAGACTGATTTTCTGTAGTGCATCAGGGAGGCTTTATGTCCTACTGTTAAGAAGTATCTGGAGGACAACAGTTTACACTTCTAGGAATCCCTCCTCATGGACAATGTTCCTGTTCATACATGAGATTTTGAAGAAGAATTGGATGAAGAGTTTCCATGGCTCTCATTCAACTTCCTCCTATCTAATACAACTCCTCTGCTGCAGCCTATGGACCAGCAGGGTATAGTTGACTTTAAGGAACTATACTTGATGCAACTGTTCTTGAAGTGCTTCCAGGTAGTCTCAGATACAGATTTAACCCTTAAAGAGTTCTGCAAAGAACATTACAATATCCTTTTATGTGTGGGGTTAATTGAGAAATTCTGGGCCAATATCACTCTAAAGACACTGAAATATGCCTAGAAGAAAGTGTGACCTAATATTATACAGAAGAGAGACTTTGAAGGCTGGGTAGAGTATCCTGAGCCTTCACTTGACTTTATGGTGGATGACACTGTCACTACAGCAGAGTCTACAGGCAGCAAGTAGACAGTGATGACACTGAGGAACTGGTGAGGAACACTCAGAGGAATTGTCTACCGAGGAACTTCAGCAACTTCTGGCTGAAGAACAAAGAATGACAGTTGAGGAGATTTCTAAAGAGGAAAGGGAGTATCAATAATCGGTGCAGCAAAGTTCTTCTGAAATAAAGGAAATCCTAAAGAAATGGGCAGAGCCTCAACTATTTGTATAGAAGGCCCACTCAAACAGAGAAAAGGTCAACAGGTACATTCTCTTGCTTAATGACAATACCGTGTCATACTACAAAACAGTGCTAAAAAAAAAAAAAAAAGACAGAAAATGATGACCTTACCTCAGGTTTTAGTTCTGAAAGGTGGAGACCTACTTACTGAGCCAGAAGCAGGTCCTAGTGGTCTACAGACTCTCCCAAGTAGAGAAAGGACACCAGAGAGCAAGGTTCCTAATGTTCTATGGGAGGGAATCTCCTTTCAAACACCTTGCATTTTATCTTCCTTCCCTACAAGTCTAAGATGTCAACTTCAATGGAGAATACAGTATGAAATTATTACTTCCAATAAACTAGGCCCATTTTATTACATCGATGAATATGCTAGGAAAATTATTGGAGTTTCTGGTAAATTATGCACATTAATCAACTCTTTTTTTATGAAAAGGTTAGTCAAGGAGTACTTTGGGAAGTTTGGAAAGCATTATATGTATTTCCATTATTTCTTAGGGGAAAAGTCTCAATTTACAACCAACTTGAGTTACAACCATCCCTCATGAATGAACTGAATTCATAAGTTAAGAGTCTAATGTAATCTCTTTCTGTTTGCAATTTCATTCTTTGATTTACTGAGACAATAGACTCTGTGTGAGCATAGCTGTTTAAATATTGACTACAGTTTAAGAAGAGGTTCTTGCAGATTACAGGAGAACAACTTCAGATTTTATCAATATAATTTTATATTAAAGAAGTTGCTTTCATCAAGCTAGAAAAGAAATAGGAACCTCATGTCAAAAATATCAGTCACACACTTACTTGTCTCCAGGCCCACGCCGGAAGAGCGCCCAGGGACTGAGTTTAGCAGCGGGCGGCTCGGGAAACCGCGACTGCAGCACCGAGTCTGTGTCACTGAATCTGCGCCGGGTTTGGAGTTTGCTTGTCTCCAGGCCCACGCCAGAGGAGCGCCCAGGGACTGAGGTTAGCAGCGGGCGGCTCGGGAAACGGCGACTGTGCCACTGAATCTGCACCGGGTTTGGAGCTTACTG
>PVIR01015909.1:0-37530 GCA_004026965.1 Petromus typicus
GGAATGATGCACTTCAGTGACTGCTGAATTACTGGAGTGCTTGTGTTAATAGAATTTACGTATTTAGAAATGAGTTTAAATCCCAGCCATCTGCTCCCACATCAAACACACATACGCTATACCCCGGATTCACCCTCTCCTACATTTATTCATCCCAGTAATACTCCGGTCATGATTTCCCACAGCTGGTAATAAAAAAGACAAACCAGTGAATTTCAGACCAGTGCATTTGACCCAGATCTAAGTATATATATATGTATATATATATATATAGTGAAACACATAAATTTCTTGAGGAACAGTCTCATTCATTAAGTTATTTGGCCTGTTTTTAGCCACAGTGAATATTTTTCTTTCTTTTTAAGGATGTTATAAGTGTTGTTTGTCGCTGCATCAATAAGCCAAGAATTGACATAGTTAGTCGACAGATTACTCATCACTGCCTGTTCATAACGAACCCTAAAATGTTTAAGATTTCTGATGCAAATCAAAATCTCATCATCACTTGTCACTGTTAAATTAAATGACAGGATAATAACATTACATTAAAAGCATTTTTCTCGTGATTGAGTACCTTTTCCAGAAGAAAACCTTCTAGATATATATTTTCTTCATCAGTACTATAAATGCATTTAGAATCCAAGATAAAAATAGAATTGAAAAGAGGAGGAGTGGGATGTTTTCAAATTATTGATGAACCTCTTTTGAATTTCAACTGTATTTGACAACGCGCTGCTCAGGAGAGGAGTAGTTTAGCCCAATTTATTAACACTTTTAGAGCCACAGAAGGAGGCTCCCGCGTTGAGTTTAATCCTCAACCCACTGCAGATAAACTGTTAGAGACCTGTCAAAACTGGCCTTGTGTGGGGCTATGGGAAAAAATGAGAATTAAGTTGTGTCTTATACTGGTACAAATCCCCATTATGGAGTGCAATCATGATGTGTATATTTAATGTACCAATAAAGATAATTAAAAAAAAAAAAAACTGGCCTTGTCCTACTACTCTAAGAATACATATTATGATGTTGATTTCAGCTACATCATAGCCTATAAAGTAATACAAATTTACAATATGCTACAGCATATTAGGATCTCTGGAAACTTACCACTGCAAACTTATCTCTTGGCCTTTCCTGTCTAAAGCTAATGAACCTTTTTTCATCACACGATTCCCCCCCATCTGCTCCTCAGACCACTTTCCCCTTGCTTCTGAACTTGCATCTATTCCCAGAAAAACTCTCCCATTTTAAAGTCAGTCATTTCTTTCCACCCTTCAAAGGTTTGTTCCCTCACAGTTCTGTCTTCACAGTTATGAAAATCTTACCTTGGAACAAACCTTTTATTCTATTTGCCTCACTTAATACTATCATCATCAGGCAACAGCATTATGGTAAAAAGTACTTTGCTTTTGGAGAAGACAGTGAAGGTTTAGACTGAAACAAGATTGGCGGTGAGTTAATAATTACTGAATCTCAGTGATAAACGAAAAGGGGGAAGGGAAGTCAGTGTGCTCCTTGCTTTACTTTTAAATGTGTGAAATTTCCACGGTAAAAAGTAGATTGAGCTCTTTAAGATCCATTGTTTTAAATATTCTCTTTTTGAGTTAGTATGTGAAATGTCACATGGGCTGGGACCCAAACCTGATCCCCCCCTGGCACCCCCCCACCTCTCAGTGAGTGGGATAACAGCCTTTACTTCCTAGAGTTGCAGCTTCTCTTTGCTGACAGCATGTACGTGATCTTGAGAATCCTCGCATACCTCCTGCCTGTTGTTAAAGTGACTAGATCAAGCCGCACAGAAACACAGTGACCTCACCCCCCAGAGACATTGTGGAGAAAACTATGCTGAGCACTGGGAACAGGAATATGAAACAAGGGTCCCCATAAATGACTCTGGTGCAGTACAGACACCAAGAATTGTCATCTGAAGCACAGTTACATCCATGCCATGGGCTGCAGGAGAGACAAGGATTTTATCCAGGAGGTGCCTTCTCCATAGAGAGAGAGATTCCTCACTGTCACCTTCGTAAAGAAAAGACGATCTTCTCTACTTGTTGGGCTACAGGCTCATTGTTAAGACCATATGAAGCTCCCTCCATTGGCTAACCTTTCTTCTCCTAAAGAATTTAAATCACTTGCAGTTACCAATGTTGTTTTTCTTTTTTGTTTTTAAATTATAATAGCCTTACTTCTCGTTTGCCAAAAACTGGAGAAACCATCCATGGACATAAGTTTTTTATTGGCTTTGGAGGGAAAGGTGCCAACCAGTGTGTCCAGGCTGCCAGGCTTGGAGCAAAGACATCCATGGTATGCAAGGTAAGCACTCTGATTTTAGGACAAGTTCATTGTTTTTCTTAACCGTTATAAAATGAACAGTTCAGTGACTCTCGTACATTCATAATGTTGTGCAGCCATTGCTTCCATTCATCTCTGTCCAGTTTCCATCATTACAAAATAAAACTTCTACTCTTTCGGCAGTTTCTTCCTATTTCCTCGTCCCCTGGAGCCCTGGCAACCACCCGTCTGCACTCAGTGTCTAAACTATTCTTGACATGACGTGTAAATAGAGTACATAACACATGATATTTTGTATCTGACTTCTTTCACTTTACATAATGTTTTGGAGGTCCATCCACGCTGCAGTGTGTGTCAGTTACTTAATCCTTTCTGTGCACTCACCACACATTGTGTATTTGTCTGTGAAGAGATTGATGGAAGCGTGGGCTGCTTCCCTATTTTGGTTGGTGTGAATATTGCCGCTGTGAACATGCATCCACCGATACTTATTGGAATACTGATTGTCAATTCTTTGGAATGTTCATGTTTTTTAAAACATCTGGATAAGAGAGAATAATCTCCTTTGTCCTTTCCATTGGTTTCTGCCTCGTTGAATCCTCTGGAGAGTAGCAGTCCTCCAACCGTTTAATGCTACATTTCCTGATGGTAACACATTGGTAAATGGAGACCGCAAAGCGAGGAGAATTAGCCTACTGCGGGTTTCTGTGGTCAGACTCTAAGCAGCAGCAGGAGAGGAGTAGTTTAGCCCAATTTATTAACACTTTTAGAGCCACAGAAGGAGGCTCCCGGGTTGAGTTTAATCCTCAACCCACTGCAGATAAGCTGTTAGAGACCTGTCAAAACTGGCCTTGTGGAGCCCGGGATATAGCTCAGTGGTTCCGGCGCCTGTCTTGCAAGCACAAGGGCCCGGGTTCAATCCCCGGTAACCACATAACAATACTGGGTGTGGAGACTCACCCCAGCGGCAACCAATACCACATACCAGTGCCGGGCGTGGTGGCTCACGCCTGTAATCCTAGCACTCGGGAGGCAGAGGCAGGAGGATTGTGGTGATGTGAGTTGGAGGCTGAGCTCAGGGCCAGCCTGAACCACAAAGTGAGACCCTGTCTCAAAAAACCTTAAAAAAAAAAACCAAAAACTGGCCTTGTCCTACTACTCTAAGAATACATATTATGATGTTGATTTCAGCTACATCATAGCCTATAAAGTAATATAAATTTATAATATGCTACAGCATATTAGGATCTCTGGAAACTTACCACTGCAAACTTATCTCTTGGCCTTTCCTGTCTAAAGCTAATGAACTTTTTTTGTCACATGATTCCTCCCCATCTGCTCCTCAGACCACTTTCCCCTTGCTTCTGAACTTGCCTCTATTCCTAGAAAAGCTCTCATTCCTGGTTAGTAAGTCCCACTGCAGCAACACAGCTTTTGGAAACCTAGACTAGTAACTGGTGATGTATACTCATCACCAACTCGTTTTCTTCTAATGCAGTATCTTAGATCAGAAAGGAATCTGGCCCTTCATGAACTGCACATTGCTCAGGTTTTGGCATATTTCTGTTGTCAAGTAAGTGAAGAAATATGTAACATTCACAAATCCTAGTTCTGTCCATCCTACTGAAAACATTTGAAAGGAAGGGAGGCTGTCAGTTTTCATTTTGCATCTTTCCTGACATTTTAAGGTGCTAGTACCAGTGGTATAGTAGGAAAGGAAGATCACAGTGCTGTTTTAGGTGGGGAAAGATAGACTAGCTCTACACCGTGGATGATAAGAAAAACATGAGAAACTTAAGAGAGTGAGCCCTGTGCTTACACCATATGGATTTACCAAAATTTCTCTGAAATGTCATTTCCCATCATACAGCACTTTTCTCTCCACAGGAGTCTGTAAGTGATGTATAAACTACACAATTATCATTTCACCTGCTAATGAACTGTAACTTTATTTCTAGTTTATGACTATTTCTGGATATTTGATCCATAAAACCACACAAAACACAAGATTTAAAGACCTCTTCAGTTGACAAAGTTCAATCCATGATTGAAAATAATAATATAATACATTGGCAATTAATTATATTCCAGGAATTATGGGGCTGCGAGAGAGAGCTGTTGAAAATTTTTAGGCCTGACCCATCCCCTACTTGCTTAGATATGAGGGTCTGGGAGTAATCAGATGGTGTTGAGAAAGAACTTGGGAACTGGATGATATAATTTCCTGACTGGGAAAGCCTGGGCAAGGAACTAGGACTGGGGGCCCCAAAATGACTGTCTGGGAAAAAGGGAGTTCCCTGAAGATGGAGCCATGAAAAAAAGAGATTAGTGAGCTTTTGGAAGCTATAGGAGCTATTCGTGAAGCCATTAAAGTCAAGACTAAATGTCCCCTGGGGTCCCATCCAACTGTAAGATTTGGTCATTGGTTTTATTTTAAGTCTGTTGAATTTGAGGCAAAGAGAAACACAGAGTAGAAATATTTGAATTATGGAACTGAAGTTGGAAAATGAATCATGAAACCATCTGAGTAGACTCGAGAGGAAAGGCTGGGATCTGTGCTCTGGGATGTGTCCCACTTGAGGGGGAGGTAACGGAAGCCAGGTGCTGCTTTGTTCTTGTCTGATATCACTGAACAGTTCTGAAGATTCTGCAGTCATTTAATGTCTGCCCACATAGCAGAAACCTAGCCTGGGGTCTGCACAGTAAAGGGGGAAGAAAAAATTGTGATGGTAACCTCAAAAAGGGAAACAAAGCTTATGTATATAGGGGTGGGGTTGGAGGTGGGTAGGAGAAGGGGAAAAAATGAGAATCAGGTCATGTCATATACTGGTACAAATTGTCAATGTTGAGTATGATCATGATATGTATATAAAATGTACCTATTTCACAATAAAATTAATTTTTAAAAATATGACCAGGTAAAACCTACTCAAGTCAGCTTTGCTTAGGTACCTAGTATTTTTAGATAGGAACCTATTTAAAAGCTTAAGCAAATTGTACAATATCTTTAGACTTCTTAAAAAGAAAACCAATATTTTATGATATCTATTCATTAACCATGGAATTTTGCATTGTGAAATACATTTTTATTAAGAAAATCAGCCAAATATGCTTTATAGTGGTTTTTTAAAAAATGATAGCTTCCAAGTAGAAATCAAAATCATGAAATTAATCAAGATACAAATGAACAGATGGGGGAAGAAAAACAGGTAGAAAATTCCCTGAGGTTTCCCTAGCAACATTAAGTTACCTCTGCTGCCCTGCAAAAAAACTGGAAATGAAGCCCCGATTAGATAAGATTATTTGCTGACCCAGGCAACACTTACATTGAGTTAGGGAGAACTCTTTGTCAAGGTATTGTTACAAAAAAAAATATTTAGCAAAAGTTAATCAGTATATGGTAGCACAAGTATGATAAAAACCCTTGAAATAGTTAAAAAAATATATGGTCAGTGTTTACCTGAGTCATAGGCCGTCACTGCCATCCAGTGATAGATATGGTTTTTCCAATTTAAAAATCCAAGAATATAGTGTGGAAAATGAAGGTCTTCTTCCCAGGGAAAAGAGTCTGTTAGGATATCTCTAGTAGGACTTCACCTCATTTATACACTATTTCCTCTTACATTCCACTGAAGCCAAATGTTAGAAGGAAGTTATTTCTAAACATCAAACATTGGCAGCTCCAGGGAACCATGTTGAGTAAACAGTGGAGACTCAGGAGCCCAGTGTGAACCCAAGGCTTTGCTTTCTGCACAGATGAGCAGAAGCCACAGGCAGGCATGGTCCCAGAGACATAGGCCAGGGGTCAGCAAACAGGGATGGCCGTTAGAATTACCAGGTCCTGCTCCCTACAAACATGGGATCATCTAACCTCTCTAAGGCAGGTATTTAGCTGTTTTCCTTTAGAAAGTTCAGGCATGACATCTAGTGAGAGAGGTAACCTGTTAGGACAGTGCTACTCAGAGTCCACCCTTAGGCCACTGCTGGGCTGCAGAATGTCACTGATTCAGACAGAACAGGATCTGAAGTAACTGGAGAATCATTTATAGCATTTTGGTGTAGTAATTTTATAGCTGTTGGCTATGATAGTAATAATTAGCCCATGTATTTTGTATGATTCTTTTCATTTTTATGTAATTATGATTGTAATCTTCAAAATTATCAATTCATAATGGTTATAAACTAGAAAATGAATCTGCAGAGAGCTGGAAATGCTGTGTGTGAGAACACCCGTCATCTCAGCCCAAAGGTGCCTTCAGATCATCAGGTCTCTCCAAGTGATATATAGTAAAATGAAACCTATTCTTTCCTGAACTCTACGAAAAGACAATGGCTAACCCCACTTGGTTATATGTCCAAACACAGAGCCAAACAATACATATGTTATGTTACCTTAAGTAGGAAATGATAAAAGGGAAAGAAAGCAATTGGAGTATCACAACCTGTGCTCAGATCGCCAGGCCTTGTAATGGAGACTGTAGTATGAACTTCATATATTAGAGGTCATTATTAAGGTAAACGCTCCTTTATCTTTAATTTAAACAATAATAAACCTTAAATAACTGAAATTTTTATATTCTTATATCATTTATGGTAAGGCCACAGATGACAAGTTTCAAAGTATGAAGGATCGCCCAAAACAAAAGCAGTTGAGTTTTGTTAACCTCAGGCACCGAAGAGCCCCTGGTGGCTCAAGGACTGAGTGGCACTAGGCTTGGTTTTGTATTAATCTGATTTTTATATATTCCATTGAAAATCTGTGAACGGTTTTAATACATGGCATAACTTTGTCAGTAGGATATTCACTTCTACCTAACCTTGAATCAGACATCTTGATCTTCTGTGTTTTATTTTACCACAAATATATATTGAGATATGAAATTGCTCAATGGCTTAAACAACTATTCTTCCACCATTTTGAAAAACAGAAATGTTCTACATTATAATGCTAACTAAAGTTACCTTCCCTGCCACCATCATAGTTTTGACTGAGGAAGTACTTTGAGTCCCTGCTGCCGTAATAGCATCACTTGCACAGAGCGCAGAGTGAAGGAAGCCCTCAGCCCCCTGACTTGCAGGAAGGGCTCATGCTTCTTGTAAGCCAAACCCTTTTATCTGCCCTGCACCCGGCTGCACTGCCACGTACAGTGCTCACCCACCACGTGGAGATATTTAGATTTAGGAGTAAGATACAAGGATCAATTGAATTCTCCATCACATAGATTTCGTTTCAAGTACGTCTAGTGGGTGGCACAGAGGAAGAGCATGTTGTGAATGCAAAGAGCTGTGTCTGCCACTGCTGCTCTCCTGTGTCAGGGCAGAGCTGAGCAGGGAGCCTCGGTTTTGCCTTGGCTAGTGCGCTTGGCTGTTGCTGCTCTTGATCTAGCTTCTTTCACCTGGAACAGGCTTGCCCAGGTGGGCTACCTCAAATTATGTGCACCTTAAGAACCTTTCTGCCCAAAAGTATTTCAGTGCTGTAGCCAAAAAACTGTGAGAGTGACTGTTAGGAACATTCTGCAAACACAACTAGTACTGTTTATTCCGGGTACTTGTAGTCATGTCCCTCCCAGGAATAACATGGGTCCAAGAGAAATACAACTGAAGGGCATCTATGAGGATCAGGTCCTAATAGATACCTTCAAGCTAGACTCTCCAGTAGGACTTAAGAAGCCTACAGTGACATGTATGGAATGGCATAGGGAACAGCAGTGAATTATGGAACTGACTAGGAATGCTGTGGGAATCCTAGAAATGACATGAGTGAGGGCCAAGACAGGGAAGGTAGGCAGTGAGCTGCTGCTTGAAAAAGAGGTAAGGTTTGAGCAGGTGGAAGAGGGGAAAGGATTTTAAATTCTCAGGAGTGGAGGAAAGAAAATAGACATGAACCAGAGGCATTCACACAGAGTTCTAACAGTCACGTGATATTATTAGGTTAATCTGAAGAACAGAGAAATCAACTTTTTCCTTGTTTTGTTGGGGATCAAACCCAAGAACACTCTGTCACTAAGCTACATCCCAGCACTTTTATTTATTTTGAGGTAGGGTCTTGCTCAGTTGCCCAAGCAGGCCCAGATCTGAAATGTTTCTGCTTCAGCCTCACGACTAGCCAGGATTACTGGCATGTAGCACCTTGCTCAACTGAAATCTGATTATTTTTGCCAAATAAGACTTTCAAAAAGATAGAAGCAAGAGGAAGCACCCTGGGCTACATCAAATTGAGACTGAGTCAGTAAACAGAAACCAAGAAAGCCTTTTTCTAGGCCTTGTCTTTATCCCCACGTTGAGGCCGAGTGGTCCCCCTGCCTGGCAGATCTGTGGGCCAGGCTGGGCCTCTCTGCCTCTCATTCAATTCAAGAGCACAGCAGCACCCAGAAGTGCTTTGTGAGGCTTTGCAGACCCCACCTCCACCCCCGACTTTGACTCTGCAGCCCCACTGTCCTCCACAGGCCACACGTTATAGTCACCTGGGGCACCTGCTGCAGTCCCACCTGCAGAAATTCTGATTCATTTGGCCTGATGCGCAAGCAGAGCATCAGGATTTTTATAAGCGCTGTGGGACTTGTTAATGTACAGCCAAGATTAAGAGCCACTGCTTTCCTGCCCACCGGAGAGGACTCACACCAGTCCCTACCACATCCTGGCTCAGATGGAACAATCTGAGACAAAATGCAAAGAATTTTAATTAGTTTGATAATGGCAGAACTGAAATTAGACTCCAAGTTTCTCGACTTCCATATGCACCATTTGCCTCATGGCCAAGATGCTTGTATTTAAAGTTTTCTTACCCATTTGGTGGCCAGAGTGTGACCAGGAAAACAGAGAAGCCTCCAAAGAATCCTTTACAATAGCCTTTCGTCCACTAATACTTTATAACAGGGCTTCTCATCAGGACTCTCATTTATATTCTTCAGTGCTTTGCGAGGTACTCTCACTTGACTGTGAGAGGCAGCAAATAAAGCCCTCATTTCAGCTCTAATCTTGTAATTTCTGATTATCACCTTCCAGAAACTGGGAGAGAATCTTGAATTTGAGTCAAAAACAAGCAAACGAGGTTGGGAGGTACACACTTCTCTCAAAATTCTTTTGGTCCAGAAGCATAAATGAAGGACTTTATACCAGGTTTTAAGGGTAAGGAAATAGGGAAGGTGGCATGCTTTTAGTAAAACAATGCATTTGTCATCTGTATATCTCCATGCCACAAAATGAAAAGGCGGACCATTTTAAATAGGACACAAACCTCCACTGCCTTTTGTCCACACTGTCATATGTGAGTGGGACCCACTTAACTTGTAAAGCTTACTCCCCAGGCCCAAGGCACAGATATACCCTTATTTAATAATAATATTATCATGAAAGTAGCAGCATAAATGATTACATTGAACAGTGCTACTTACACCAAATCATTAATGAGGGTATTACTATTTTATTAAGATAATAACAGTAATGAATCTGAGAAGTACTTTTATGCAGCCAGACGCTTGCTTTTAGGATCAGGTGTTCTGTTTGAAAACAGAGAACAACACCAGGAATTGGGACCCGGTGGGTAGAAAAGTAGTTTGTAAGGTTGAATCCAGGCTCAGGAGGTAGCTCGGTGGAAGAGCAGCTGTCTAGTATGAATGAAGCCTCAGATTCAGTGAGCTGCATCACCAAGTATAAACCAAAGCAAGACTGAATCCGAGCAACAGGACCCTTTGCCCCTTTCCCTGAGGAAAGGCTATAGCATGGCCCCATTGCCATGCAGAAGAGGAGGGTGGTAGAACCAAAGCTGTCCTTAGCCCTTCAATTTTAAATGTGTTTTCATAGGTGTGATTTGACTTTCTCCTCACAGCAAATCTGCTGTGACTTTCCCAATAAGGACATTGAGATCTGAAGAGAACTCCAAAAACCACAAGGCTGGAAGTGGCTTCTGCCTTCTGAGGCACAAAAGAAAACACTATCTTCCTGGTTTTTTATGCCTTCTTTTACTCTTCAGGTAAATTTACTTTTAAGATAGATTCAAAATTAATAGAGCTCAAGCTGACTTCTCTTACTCCTTACGTAGCAGTGTCACTACTTTTCTATTGCTTTTAGTTAACAGATTATCATTTTTAACAAGATAATACCAAAGAAGGAAAACACACAGTATTTTGTTCTTCCTATCACATTGAGTTTACAAGGCCAGCCAAACAGATTCGTCAGGGAGATCCTTATTAAAATAAATTTGAAAACATAACCATCATCAAGAGATAGATGAAGGCAAGCAGTTCCCTGAGCAAGAAAGAGAAAACAGCTATAGTAGTCTCTAGAAGATCACTGCAGGAAGACTTCAACATGCAGTAACCCTGAGCATGAAGTCTTCCTGTATGCCTCTGGCTCATGTGATATTCTGTCTAGATCACATGTCTCTGTATATCTGTGATCACTTGATATTATCAGAAGCTGTGTGCCTTTGGCTTCCACCTCCCTGCAACAGTCTTCCTAGTCACTGCACTCCCAGAGTCCGTATTATCTCCTCCACTTGTGCTGATATTCACCTTTAGCAGGTTGGTCTGCATAAAACTGCTGAAAGAGGCATTCCATGGCCCTGATTTGTACTAAGCTCCACCCGTCTAGAAATTACTTTTCCTTAATCCTTCGAATGATATCTTCCCAGCTATATAACTCCTTGATTGCCCACGGAAGGGAATTAGTTCATAGAAGAATGTGGGAGAGCGAAGAATTTGTTTCTGGTATGCATGTTTGACCTGTGACATTGGACAGTTTTGCCTTTAGTGGCAGATAGTTGGGCTCTTCTAATAGTGGGCAGATGAGCTACTTAAAGAGGGAACTTACCCCACAAAAGTGCATAGTGCTAGACCCTCCATACTATAAATATAGTAATTCTGCTAGTAAGAAAGTGTCATTGTTGGAGACCACAGCTTAACCAGCATCTCCAGAAGAAGGTATTCAGATATGGAAGTTAAATCAAGAGTCAGCAAACTTTGGCCCATAGGATACATTTTGCTTACTGCCTAGTTGTGTAAGTAAAATTTTATTGCAACAGCATCACACACGTTTCAGATCATCTTTAGCTGCTTTGTCACACTGTAATGGCAGAACTGAGTAAGAGACCATATAGCCAGCAAGGTTATTCACTTGATCTATACAAACCAAAAACTTACAAGGTAATTTTATCCTTATTCACTGGGGATATTGACCTAAATTAATCTCTAGGTTACTCTCCATTGATGTATCAAAAAAGAAACAATTTTTTGTGAAAGAACAGAATATACCAGGTATGTCTGAAACCTGGACACTGATATAAGCCACAGAAGTAGTGCTTCACTACTGGACAGAAACTAGCAGCAAGCACAAAGGCTTCCTGGAGCCAGACAGCAGCAGAAGTTGCAGTAGCTGCAGACAGAGGCTGTGCTGCAAGGTTGAATCCAGGCTCAGGAACCTGTATCTGCTTTGGGTCGGTCACCGTTCAGGTCTTGCCTTGTAGGACTGAACTTCCAGGGCCTCCTGGAAATCATAATATTTAAGGATTGATATCTGGTTAAGAATTTTTTTTTTTTTTTTTTTTTGAGACAGGGTCTCACTTTTGTGGTTCAGGCTGGCCCTGAGCTCAGCCTCAAACTCACATCACAGCAATCCTCCTGCCTCTGCCTCCCGAGCGCTGGGATTACAGGCGTGAGCCACCACGCCCGGCACTGTGGTATGTGGTACTGATTGCTGCTGGGCGTGAGTCTCCACATCCACTATTGTATGTGGTTAATCGGGGATCAAACCCGGGTCCTTGTGCTTGCAAGACAGGTGCCGGAACCACTGAGCTAAAATCCCCAGCCCTCTGGTTAAGAATTTTTAGGACCAAGGATTTAGCTCAGTGGTTCTGGTGCCTGCCTTACAAGCGCAAAGTCCCTATTTGATCCCCAGTATAATAATGCCAGGCATGAGACCCTGTTTCAAAAAAAAGAGAGAGAGAATTTTTAAAATGGAGCTGGGGTATAGCTCAGAGGTGGAGTACCTGCTGAGCATCACAGCCCCTCAGTTTAAGCCGGCACCATTTTTTTTAAGTCAATAAAGATAGCGAAACATCCATGCACCGTCCTTCACTGAGATGTTTGTAGATACTTTACTCACAATTGCCTACTCTTGAAAGCTAGCAGGTGGGATAAGTAAATGGTGTTCATCTAGACGGCAAACTATATTCACACTAAGAGGAAGGGAGCTGTCAAGACACAGAAACGGACCAAAAAACTTTACAGGCATATTACTAGTCAGCGAAAGAAGCTATATGCTGTGTCAGTCCAACAGTACGAGAATCTAGAAAAGATAAAACAGCAGTGAGATCAATGGTTTCCAAGGACTGGGAGGAAAGAAGGGATAAACAGGCAGAGAATGGGATTTTTAAGGGAGTGAAACTACCCTTTTTGATAATATAATGGCACATATACAGCATCACACACATATAAAACATACAGAATATGTAACACCACCATGCCCCAGTGTTGGATTGTGTCACAGCTCAGAAGTAGAGCATTCGCCTATTCTCAGAAGTTTACAAAGTCTGCTTAGTCTCAGCTGTAGAGGTCAGGCTAATGTCCACCCAAAGTGGCAGTCAGACAAAGCATCACTTTAGAGCGGCATAGCAGAGATCCCAGAGGTGCCCACTGGCCACAGCAACGTGCCAGAACAGGCAGGAGGAAGTGATGCCACAGGCCTTGCACTAAGAGCCTTGCGGGCCGAGCCCTCGGCCCAGAGGCACAGCCTGCAGGGCATGACTGGCCAGGCAGAGGAGAGTCTGATGTGAGAGCTATGGAAGCAAAGAGATGGTTAGGGTTCAGTCATTCCGGCAGAAAGGAGGGAGATCCAGTCAGCAAAGCGGGCCGCCGAGCAGCAGCTTGGTCTCCGCGTCCAGCCAGCAGCACAGCCACTTGAGTTATGGTGGAAGGTCAGAGCAAGCTAACTGGCTCATTAAGCTGGTTCACTTTTGGGTAAATACAACAGATGCCAAATTCCAGCTGGCATTAGGGGGATAAAAAGGAATATGTCAGCTCATGTAACTGAGAAGCCCAATGTCAGAGCTGTCTTGAGGGAGTTGAGGTGTCCATCGGGTGGCAGGAGTCTGCATATCTATGTCTGTCTCTATCCTTTGTCTCTTGTCTTCCCTCCTTTCATCCATGTCATCTGCAGATAACACCCCTTCGTAACTCCCAGCGACCTTGTCTTGCAGCTAGAAATCTTCCTGAGCAAAAAAGTTACCTTCCCCAGTTGTCTCAAGATTCCCAGGACTGAGTCTTGGTGGCCTGGTTGAGGTCCTGTGTCCACTTATGAACCTGTCACTGTGACTGGGGTGGCTTTTTAACCAGGTTTGTGCAAAGGATAATTCAAAGTGTCACCCACAGAATGGACGCCGAGTGCAAAAACAATAGCATCCCAATATATCAAATTACCCAAGTTAACTAGGCCTTGAAAAATCCACTGCTGTCTGTCCCTCATGTCACAGAGAAGATAAAAAGATTCTAGGGCTGGGTGGAAGGGTCAGAGGTACAGCACTTGCTTCACATACTCAAGGCCCTGAGTTCAATCCTGGTGCCACAGAAGGAAGAAGTTTCTAGAACATGAAGCAAGTCATTCTAAACATGTCTTCATTTATAGTGAGAAGACTGAGATCCTTCATGATGAGGACTGAGGATGATGGACAATGCCATCTCAGGGTAATTCTCAAAGGAATAGATCAAAATCAGAATAAAGCTAGAGAACTCATGCTTCACAGTGTAGGTAGGATATACGTCAGTCATTCATGCAGTATGTAACAATTCTTTGGGCTGATATCAAATCTAGTGTCTTACATTAAGAAGATTAATTAGTGTTTATGAAGTACTGTGCAGATATGCCCTTTTAAAATGCTAAGTATTCTAAAAACTACATTGTAGCATTTTACTAAATGTAAAAGATCTAATGTTCATCATTTCTTTGGTACAGGTTGGCAAAGATTCTTTTGGCAGTGATTATATAGAAAACTTAAAGCAGAATGATATTTCGACAGGTAAAATTTATCTTTTTTAAAGTTAATGTTTATAACTTTCTTCTATAATCGTGTTACCAAAAAAAAAAAAAATGTGCCTAGAGTTAGAATTATTAGATCCTCCCCTGGTGGCCAGAAAGTTTTTAAGCACAGCCTTGTCTGATCTTGCTCGTGTCCCCTGGTGCATTCCCTTATCTACATCCCTCCACAGGGGACTAAATGAAAAAGAGGTTACAGCCCCTCATCCTATAGATATGTGATCAGGGAAAATACATGCTGCATTTCACAAAAGATCTTTTAAGAAAAGTCATTGAACGTTATAGCCAGAAACAGTCTTAGAAATGATCAAGACTAAAAGCATGGCCACAGAGGAGAAAACTGAAGGTCCAGAGGGGTTGTGTGATTTTTCCCAGAGCACAAAGCCAGTCAGAGCTGGAGCCAGGACTACAGCGCAGGTCTTCTGACGCCAGAGCCCCTGCTGCTGCTCAAGGCTGTTCATTGGCATCATCCTGTGATTCTCAACCAAGTGCAGAGCTCGTGAGAGTAAAGAAAATAAACTAGTTCATTCTATGTGTTCAACTTTTTGTTTTTTATCTCAGATGTGTCATTTCTTTCACTAAAGAAAATGACTGTATTGGTCTAGAAAATGCATATGTATACAGCTAGGAATAATTTCAGAAATTGGAACTGGGTGATTTGATAGGTTGTTACTGTTACAGAGAAAAGGTGCCACTAAATATAAAGATGCTTACTTTCCTCATCGTATAGGTGATTGGTATAAATTAGCACTAATTACTTATTTTTTAACTCATTCCATATGGCTAAAGGTTAAAAACTTTTTCCAGGGACTGGTATCACATTGAAACTGTTAAAACAAATTATCTATGCCAGGCTGTATGTACATGATTGTAATTTTCTTTTTTCTTACAGAATTTACATATCAGACTGAAGATGCCGCTACTGGAGCTGCTTCTATAATTGTCAACGATGAAGGTATGTATTCCCATAGGGAAGTGTTATTTCCTGAAACAGATCTTTCCACAAGTGCATTGCAATTTTGACCTTACTCCGATGGATATGCACCACCCCCAGACCTGTCCAGTGGCTTTTTCAGTCCAGATCTAAGTATTTCCCTTTTCTTATGCTCCCCACAGTACTCACTAAAATATAAAGTATCTATCCAGTGAATAAGGAGTGACCAAAAAATAGAGTAAGTTTAAATTTTTTAAAAACTTATTACACCAAAAGACAAATTAGCAAGAATAATGAGATGAGTATGTCTGAAGCAGAGGGTATTTTGGGGAGGACTAGAGGAATGTGTCTGTTATTGAAATACTTTTTTTTTTAGGTTTGGTTTTTTGGGACAGGGTCTTGCTGTGTAGGTAAGCCTGGCACTGGACTCACTGTGTGGTCCAGACTGGCCTCAAACACAAGGAGATCCTCCTGCCTCAGTCTTCCCAGTGCTGGAATTGCAGGTGTGTGCCTCCATACCTGGCATTTTCTAACTTAAACAGTCACCATATTTTTATCACCCTTCACTGACTAAACATTTATGGCAATTTCTGTCAAATAAAGGCACTAGTGTGTCTTCCTTTACTTTTTCCATTGCTACTGTGTGACTTCCAATTCCTCCCCAAAGTTAAAATGACCATGAAATGATCAAACCATGAACGTTTTGAATCGATCAGGACTCTGAGGCAACCATGACAGGACAAGTGCAGACATTCTCACGGCAGGACTCCAGAGCTGCTGCAGGAAGTGGCAAGGACAGCGGGAGGAGAAGCTTCAAAGCCAGAGGGAATACTTGGAGGGGATTGATGGCCATCTTACTGTAATCGATTATTTTTAAGTTTGGATAGTCACCGTAGTCTTTGATCATAACTCATACATGAAGCATTGTGGTTACATCCCAACAATATTTTTATCCTATAAGGACCCTTTACCCTTCATGCAAACTCAGAATTGACGTTTGTCTCCAAAAGCGGTCAGTGCTCACCTGTCATTTCCCTTAACACTATATGAGTAAACGTACAGAGGTGCAAAAGAAAATTTGATGACTCCTATTTATAGAATATTTAATGAGCAAATGGCAGCAACTAATTACCTATTTCTAACATCATTAGTGTTCAATTTGTCTGATCTTTAAACAGCAATCAGATTTCGAAAGTCTGTCCATACAACTAAATCTGCCCCAAGGATTTACTGTAGTTGAAACATTTAGCTTTGAAAACAGTAACTATATTTAAGTTAGACTTTCATGATAACTGCCAACTGTTTTAAATGTAAGAACACCTACCTAAGATTTTTAAAAAGCAGATTAATATACAGAAAGACCAAAGATGTCATGGGACATCTATGGTAGACTTTGTGCATTGTAAGCAGTCAGCTTATGTTAGGATAAATTAGGATTTATCACAGTGTATCTTTTATTTATAGAGTGGTCCTTCCTTATTCATGGAGAAAATGTTTCAGGATTTGGGACTGTAAACAATTCGGAGAAATTGATCTGTATATAATACTAAAATATATATATATTGCTATATTTTAATATGTCAATATTTTAATTTAACATGATGGATTGATATTATTAATGTTTATTTCTAATGATTTTTCCTAACATCTATACCTGTAATAAAGTTTAATTTGTAAATTAAGAGCAGTAAGAGATTAACAGCCATGATAATAAAGTAGAATGATCATAGCAGTAGACTGTAGCCAAAGTTACATGGCCGAAGTTTCTGTGTCTGTATCTCAGAATCTTACTGCGCTGTACTCACCCTTCTTGTGGTGACACAGGATGACTCAGTGCCCGTGTGGCAGGACGGAGGAAGATGGGCCGCATAGCATTAGGCTGCTGTCTAAGGGGCTCTGGCAAACAAGCAGTGCATTCCCTGAGTGGCCAGTCTGATATCAGGATGGTTGAGCGACTACCTGATCACTGTGTGTGTGGATGAGGGCTGCACTGGACAAAGAATTCACATCCCAGGTGGGCGGAGTGAGATGACCTGGGATTTCATCATGCTGCCCAGAAGAGCAAGCAGTTTAAAATTTATGAATTATTTATTTCTGGAGTTTTCCATTTAATTTTTTCAGAGCACAGTTTGACTGTGGGTAATTGAAGCTTTGGGAAACAAAACCTTGAATACAGAAGATTACTGTCATACAGCTTCTCAGGATCATTTTACATAATAAACACGGTAGTTTAACCCAACGTTAGTGGTCCTGAAGTCAGAATAATTAAAAACATGTTTAAGAAAAGTAGATAAAAATTTTCATTCTAATGATAGAAAATCTGTGTTTATTACTTTTTGCTACACTGTAAATTAAACTATTGCTGCCAACTGCAGCTCAATTCATGTCTTAACCCTCCTATTCTAGGAATAGCATCATTTTCTTGCTCTTACCTCTGAAACAAAATCTACATTTTCCATTCAAGGACAAATTTAGCATTCTATATTATAGCAGGCTTTGTCTAGCTTTAGTATAATAATGTCCTCAAGAGGACAGATTGTAGAAAAGCTAGGGCAATTTCAGGGAGAGACAATCAGGGAGGATTTTATGAAGGGCTGAGTGGTATATAAGGTATAGTAATGAGCTTCCCTGTGACCAGGGAAATCCGAGGCATGTATGAGCTAACCACACTGTCAGCTGCAGCCCAGACAGCTGTAGTCTTGAGCCTGTTGCTCTGCAGCCAGGGCCAGTCGGGAAATGCAGACTTGGTCAGCACCACAGGCTTCATTGACTCCAAATGACAGTGAGGTCACCGAAGGAGACACAGGAGGAGGGATGCTATCTTTCAGCACGTGGGCACCATGACTCTCCAGGACTGAGGCTGGGCTTATACTGAAGCATTCCCCATTTATTAAGTCTTCCTCATGGCCAACAAATACATCTGTGGGAAGATGACAGACTAGAATTTGCTCTATGTTGGGAGGTAATTTTAGGTCATGTCTATGCAAGATCAGCACAAGTGGCCAGGAGCACAAAATAACAAAACCAAAAAAACTGCCCGCTGCAACTCATTGGCCCTGGTCAGTGCTGTCCAATAGAAAGAAAACGTAGGCTGCACATAGGGTTTATATTGTCCAGTAGCCACAAGAAACAGGTAAACTTAACTTTGACAATATAGTTATTTAGCCTCATAGATCCAAAATAATATTCAACATATAATAAAACATCTGCTTTAAAATGTAATGAGCTTGTGGCTGGGGATTTAGCTCAGTAGTTTCTGTACCTGCCTTGCAAGCACAAGGTCCCTAGTTTGATCCCCAGGAACCACATACAACAATGCAGAGTATGGTGATTCACACCCACCAGCAATCAGTACCACATACTACAGTGCAAGATGTAGTGGCTCACGCCTGTAGTCCTAGCACTGAGAGGCAGAGGTAGCAGGATTGCTGTGAGTTCCAGGCTGAGTTCAGGGCCAGCCTGAACTACAAAAGGAGACCCTGTCTTAAAAAAAAAAAAAAAAAAAAAAAAAAATTTAATGATCTATTTTATTTCCTTTTGACTGGACTGGATTTGAAATCCACTGTATATTTTCTGCTTGCATCCATCTCAGTTCAGGCTAACGACATTTCATATGCTTAGCAGGCACACGAACTGTGGCTACTCCTATCTCAGATGGCACAGCTCCTAAGAGATCGCCTACAGATAAGGCACACTATGGCGATGGGTTTTCAGAGTGGGCTCCAGTGATGGGAATGTATCAGATTGAGTAGCCTTGTTGCTTCTCCCTCATCTGGGCACTATAGACCAATCAGTCTCTCAGTCTCCATCTCATCACTGTCTCTTGTCTGTCTCTTTCCTCTCTTCTTAATCTGGAAGAATTTTCCATCTGTTCGATGTTGTAAAATATATTTAGATCAACAGAACCACTTCTAAAGTACTGTAGAGTGCACACATGAACTGCCTGCACGCTGCACAGCCATTAGTTCTGAATGTCACACAGCTTTATTCCTATTTATGCTCATCTATATGGCATCTGGGTCTTAGAATTCCAGATCTTTACCATATATGCTGCATCATTCATTTTTTCATAAAAGTAATTGTAAAAGTATGCTATATGTATTTTTTTCAACTAATGTTCTATGAATATAAGAATATTGATAAGACAAACCTTTTTAAGATTTTGCTTGAAGTAATCAGAATAGGCCGGGCATGGTGGCACATGCCTGTAGAATTAGGTTCTTGGGAGGCTGAGGCAGGAGGTTCACATGAGCCTAGTCACTGAAGGCTGGCCTGGGATCATAGAAAGACAGTCTCCTGCAAGAAGAAACAAAGTAATCAGAGTAACATGAATCAGAGCTACTACAAAAGATATATTTGGTACACAGTTTAACCTGAATGTTCTAGAAAAGTTAAAAAATAATGCTCATCTCATATTTAAGGTAATGACTTTATAAGGATGATTGTAACATTGCAGAATATCATTGCTTGGCTTTGCTTGGTTTTAATATAAACATGTAGAATTTCTTTATAGGCCAGAATATCATCGTCATTGTGGCTGGAGCGAATTTACTTTTGAATACTGAAGACCTGAGGGAGGCAGCCCGTGTCATTAGCAGAGCCAAAGTAATGATCTGCCAGCTAGAAATAACTCCGGCAACTTCGCTGGAAGCCCTGACAATGGCCCGCAGCAATGGAGGTAACTTTACATATTTGTCACTCTGCTGTTAAGAGCTTTGACACTGTCTTAATTAAAGTTAACCTTTTAAGTTAAGCGAACCAATACTTTCTTGTGGTAAAATATTCTTTCCTCCATCTGTGAAATTCACCATCTTGTAGTTCTTCATAATGTTAGAAAAACTTAGAGTAAAAATAACATGAGTAGAGTATCTGCTACCCCTCAGTCTGAAGCTGCCACTGGTGAGCAGAAATGATAGGAGGTGTAATTAGTCTCGGGAGCAGCCCGGCGCCCAGCACACTTGCCGGGCAGGGAGATGGTCTCCATTCTGAGGAGCAGGCCCGAGCTGTGTGTCGTGTCCAGCCCTGCCCAGGTACATGTTGATAAACCTCTCTGGGAGTCAACACTTTGTTCTCTCTTTTTATAAAACGTTATCATTTCAATATATAACAAAAGATTACATCTACTACTTTCTGTTTCTGATATATATCAAGCAGCTCTTTTATTTGACTTATTATTTCAAAAATTTCCAAATCTACCAGGATAGGAAGAACTGTGTCATTAAACCCATTATCAGCCAAGGCTGATCTTGATCCGTGTGTACTCTCCCCTCCATTCTCCCCTCCTTGTTATTGTTTGGTGCTAGGGATTGAACCCAAGGCCTTGCACTGAACTACATCCCCAGCCTTGGTTTTGTTTGGAGACACAGTCTCCCTAAGTTACCCAGGCTGCCTCGGAATTCCCATCCTCCTGCCTCGGCCTCCCATGTAGCTGGGGTTACAGCCCATGTGCCACCATACTTGATGGCTCAGACAAACAGGTATTTTTAAAGGTAGTTTTTTGCCTCTTTATCACTCTGGTCCAGCATCTCCTGGATTAGACTTCCATTTCTGTCCCCTGTTAGTTTTGTGGTCTTGAAATGGGCTGCTTTTTCTGAACCCCACTGTAAAATACCTGTAGAAATATGCCCGTAGCATTGTCCTAAGGATGGAAGGGAATGAAGTATAATGTCAAGCATGTTATAATGCATGCTAGCAAATCCCCCTTTTCTTGTCTCCTGTCCTCTTTTCTCTTAAAATTAGGGTAATATCCCAATGTTAGCACCATTCAGTCAAAGAAATCAAAATCAAAAGTAGCCACTCTAAGTCAATAGCTTTTCCTTGATAGTCTAACAGTAGTTCTGTGATTTATAATAAGAAACTACAGAGGAATCCGCATTGACTTTTCCAGATAAAACTTTCTCAGCAATACATAAAACTTTAAAAAAAAAAAAAAAAAGAACAGAGTATGTGTGCAGCGTGTGTGTGTTTATATAAGAGATTTCTCACAAAGCGCCTAGTGTGCTGTAGAGAAGTAAATGGAAAAGAAGTCACTGAAGTGATTTTGTGGAGAATTTTAAAGTGTGTGTCCTGATTTAACAAATTTTCCTCTTGGCAAAACATGCTGTGGCAAATTCTCACTGACATTTACTGTATTTTTAATGGACTCAAAGCTGTCAGAAGGAATTCCAAGCCAAAACCCATTTGGTTACATTTTCTCGAAGTGTCACGGATGAGGTCCAATGCTTATGGTGAGGCTTCTCGGCACTGCGCTGTCCCAGCCGCGGGTGTGAATACAGTGCGGCGCTTCCCACTTTGCTCTGTTCTGCCTCTCTCTGTAGAGACGAAAGCATTTTCTCAGACAGCTTTTCTTTCTTTCCCGCTGTCCCTTGCTTCTCAGAGAACACTTTTCACTCTGTTCTAGTCTAGTTGCCTGCTGACTGTCCAGCTTGTGGAGGAGAGGAAGGTACCTGGACCACAACCGAGGAGCCCACCTTTCACAGATGAGGCGAGAGAAATCCTGAGGGACAGGCTGCCTCACCCTGAGCTGGCATCTGGGCGGGGTCCAGGAAGGTGTCCTCTGTCCGCTTCCAGCAGCTGTTGATTTGAGGAGCCGGAGGTCCCGGGGCACAAGAGCAGGAGGAGAGGATGGTGGGCCACAGTTCAGCTGGTACATTGGACATTCCCCCACACGCGGGCCGCCTGAGTGTTTGTTGTGCCTGGTCCTCCTCCCCAGGCCGTCCTGCTGTCTGGGGTGGGAGATACTCCAGACCCCGTAGACGTCCGAAGATTTGGACAGCTCCTTACTAATCTAGTGCAGCTTAACTAAGCACTTACTATATAGAGTGGCCATAACTTTTGCAGCTGGAAGTACAACAGCAAAACTAACATGATATCTTTTTCCTTCTTCACAACGTTATGGATAGAAAATAAGTTTCTTCCAGGCGTGACGGCGCACAGCCCCTGTATAATCTCAGCTACTTCATGAATTCACTCAACTCAGTGAGACCCTGTCCATTAAAGTACTCAAAGGACTGAAGGTGCAGCTCAGTGTACCCTGGGCTACATCTCCAGTCCCGGAGGGTGGGGGACTCATGTTTATTGTAGGTCTTAGCAACCTCACCAAACAGACTTTCTTATCTAAATCAAGAACTTTTGCCTTTTTACTTAAAAGAAGCATTTTGTGGCTGTCTTTGGCACACCTGAACTGCCAGCGTCGCTCCTGCTGCACTCTGAGGTCACGACTAGATAAAATAAAGGTAACTTGAGCATGAGCACCATCATGTCTCAGCAGCTGCTCTGAGGACCACCCGAGCTGGTCACGGGGAGCAGAGGGAGGGTCGTGTCTCAGTTGAATGGCATGAGATTTCATCACATGATTCAGGCGGTATTGAACTGAAAATGTATGAATTATTATTTCTGGGGTTTTCCTTAATATTTTCAGATCCTTGTTGACTACCAGTAGCTACAACTGTGGAAAACAAAACTTCGGATGGGGGAGGGGTACTATATGAGAGTGAAGGTGTAAATACCCTACATTTATATGTACTTTTAGCCTATAAATTTCCTCCTTACACGTCTGATCCTCAGAAACACTTCTGATGGGATATGGCAGGCACTGTTCTTTCAGATCAAAGATGAAAAGGCAGACTCTGGTTAAGTGATTCACTCAACCAACATCACACTTCTAGTAAGTGTGGAAAGCAGAATTGTAGACTCAAAGACCCAACAACTGTCTCCTAGATCATACTTTAAAACAAAATGCTAGGGGGCAAGGATTTAGCTTAGTAGCACTGTGCTGGCCTTGTAAGCTCAAGGTCCTGAGTTCGATCCCTGGTACCATAAAAAAAAAAAAAAAAAAAAAATCAAGGAACTAATCCTTTGTAAAAAGTATCTCTGGAGGGCCAGGGACTTCCCTCAGTGGTTCCGGCACCTGCCTTGCAAGAGCAAGGTCCTGAGTTCGATCCCCAGTAACCATATATAACAATACCAGCCGTGGTGGCTCATGCCTGTAAACCCGGCATTTGGGAGGCCACGGCAGGGGACTGCCTCAAGTTCAAAGACAATCTGGACTACATAGTGTCTCAAAAAAGCAAGAAAGGAAAAAGAAATAGAGAAGAAGCCCTAGAGTATTTTCAGCAGTTTCTCACACTCTGTGCTGAGTGTACGTACAGTGAGGGCACAAGCACACATGCCTACCAAGGAATCTCCAGTCCAGAAGCATTCTCAAGCAAATCACCTCTTCCCTCCTGGGTGGACTCTAGCATGTACAAATGCAGTGTAGATACCACAGGGTGTGTGTGTGTGTGTGTGTGTGTGTGTGTGTGATGCATCTTCAATCTCAGATGAGAAGAGAGTCATGAAAAGAAAGGACTGATTTGGGAACCATAAAGCATGGCCTCAAGGGCCGGGGAGTTAGCTCAGTGGTTCTGGCACCTGTCTTGCAAGCGCAAGGACCCGGGTTCGATCCCCGGTAACCACATAACAATACTGGGTGTGGAGACCCACACCCAGCAGCAACCAGTACCACATACCACAGTGCCGGGCGTGGTGGCTCACGCCTGTAATCCCAGCGCTCGGGAGGCAGAGGCAGGAGGATTGCTGTGATGTGAGTTTCAGGCTGAGCTCAAGGCCAGCCTGAACTACAAAGTGAGACCCTGTCTCAAAAAACCTAAAAAAAAAAAAAAAAAAAGCATGGCCTCAAATCCAGAACCAGTCACTCAGCAGTTACAGAACCTCAGTCAAGAAAACCAGTTCCTCGCTCTGGCGCTCCATCTCTTCCGCTCTGAAATGAGTCTGCCGAGTGCTCTTGAGCTCTAGGGTCTGTTGAGCACCACGTGTCTAACCCAGTGCCCCTTGAGTGACATATATGCTAATCAGCATTATTCCATGTTCAAGAAAGATGGTAAAGTCATCATTACCATCGGAGTTTACTATCACAGCCTTGTTATCTGTTAACAAGGAGCGAAATTTGCCTTATACACATTTTATAATTATATGTCAGTTATTAGAGTATACAGGAAAAGGTCACTGTATCTTTGAAGATACTATCTCAGAATTCTTTCTCCCTGTCTTCACCAGGCTCTTGTCGCTCATCCTTGCCAGGTGACAGAGCACTGGGGAGACCTCCGTGGAGCTGGGGCTGAAATTATGCATGTTGGTTCTGGTCTTTATATCCATTTCAAATGGAACATTACAGGAACAATTACAAATAATTGACATTGTAAGATTGCCAAGATTAAATCTTAGGTATGATACAAAATATTTTTTAATGCCACTTTAATTCTTTTCCATTTGGTAAAAAAACAAAAATAGACCAGCCCTTTAGACTCTGACTGTAATACTGTCAAGCTGGGACACATTTTGCTGCTCAAGTCCCAGAAAAAAACCTCCGGGTAAGAGTCAGCCATGCCATTCTGGATACCCAGTCTCCTCACACCTTCCTAGCTCAGGGTGAATTTTCTTCTGTTCTGCTGAGCTAGTTCTTGGGCCCTTTTCACTCCCAGGCCCTGCCCTCCACAGCAGCACATTAGGAACTTCCGCTTCATCTCCCTGCTCTTTAGCCCGTCCAGCTGCTGCCCCGGCCCCACGAGTTCTTCCCAGACATTACTGTGTCAGCCACTGACATTCAGTAAAGACAACCAGGAGTTTGTCCATCTTGCTCTGTAATGAACAATAGTTACTGGGGGTGCTTCCCGTCACCTCTGCGGTGATAGAGCGGACGTTCTGTGCTTTTCCTGGTCCTAGGCTGGCATCATCCTTTCCATCCTATCAATTACAAATGTGTTCTTCTCTTTAACTCCACCTACTAATTCTTCACACTTCCTCGTGGTGAAGCATTTCTGCTTAGCTGTGGCAGCACGAGCCAGGATAAATCTCTTCTTTACGGCATTTTACTTTCCCCCTAAATTTTGTTAATCTAAATTTAGGTATCAGACTCTAGGCCCGCAGATTCAGTTATTATTGGTAAGAAATCTGTCCCTCAGTAAAAGGCAGGCAAAGAAGGTTTGATTGATTTTATACATTTGTGGTAAAATGTGTTGTTATTTTGGAAAATTTCAAATTCACAGGGACGCTCGGAGCAGCACAGTGAACCCATGTACACTGTTGTTTAGTTCCGGCAGTTATGAAGGCCTGGCCAGTGTTGATTCTTGTGTTCCCCTCACTCATTACCGCCTACCTTCCACTGCAAAATCTGGATATTATAGCTTTTCGTTCACTCTGTGCCTGCTAGAGGTTTGGTTTGTTCAGACAGGGTCTTGCTCTAAAGACCAGGCTGGCCTGCAACGGTCAGCACACTCCTGCCTCAGCCTCCTAAGGGTTGAGTTTTTAAGTGTGTGCCAGTTTTTAGTGGAAGATACTACATGTTTAAACACTGATGTCTTTGCATGAGCTACAGCACTTAATTTATACTCAGTTTTCCTCCCAACACCTTTTACAACTGCTTTTTTCACTTTTAATAACTCGTAGAGATCTTCTTCTGACAAAGCAGAGAGCTGTTGGGCCAGGGATTTAGCTCCCTGGTTCTGGTGCCTGACTGCCAAGCACAAGGCCCCCCCTTTGATCCCCAGCATCACACTCCACGGTGCCGAGCTGGCGGCTCACGCCTGTAATCCCAGCCCTTGAGAGGCAGAAGCAGGAGGATTGCTGAGAGTTCTGGCTAGCCGGGGCTACATAGTGAGTTTAGTGTTAATCTGAACTATAAAGCAAGACCCTGTTTCAAAAAACTAAAAAAAAAAAAAGAGAGAGAAAGAGAGAGGGAGCTGCGTCATCCTTTTTTAGCAACTTCAGAATATTGCACCAGGTGTATATCATAACTTTTTAACCACTTTGATAGATGTGTAGATTTCTGGTTTTGCTATCATAAACAGTTGTGTGGACATCATTGTAGGTCATATTGCAAGCTGGTGGATTTCCGTGGGGTAGGTTTAGGAAAGAAAGTGCTAGATCAGAGTTCTTCTGAAAACACAAGAAAGTTATCTAAGGCTGGCTGTGCCCTCCCGTCTGTCCTGGCAGCTGTTCCAGCCAGCGCTCCAGCACATGAGGGCCATATCAGGGAGGCGAGCGTGTTTAGATTTAATGCTTCAGGAAATCAGGAAATAATATATTGCCCAGAAAACCTCAGAAGTAAGTGGGGGAGTTCGCATGCTGGGCAATGGGGACTTTCACGCACAACTCACATCACCAAGGCCTTGCGGAAGTGGGAGAACCACAGGGAAAGACTGTCACTGGGCTGCACGCTCCGGCAAAAGGAAGAAACGGGCGGACAGGCGGGGGTGTTGGGCTGTGTGTAAAGGACAGTATAATAACAGTAATAATCCTCTACTTTTGTACAACACTTTACAGTTTACACAGCGTTTTCACGTCCGTTTTCTAATTTAAGCTGCACAATAGTCCTGTACAGAAATCTGAGCAGCCAAAATATACCATAGAATTTCTGTGGGTGGACATTATGGATTCTAAAATAATTAAAATGTGGGACTGGTGTTAACCGTACTGGACCAGACTGTTGAGGAAGACCTAGCACGGTGAGGGATAGCCCACCAGCCTCCCCGGCTGCCAGCGGCTGTTCCCTGAGCACAGGCTGTGCTTCTCCCCAACCTAACTGTGCAGGAGCCGCCAGCAGATCCTGCTTCAGTGGCTCTGAGGGGAAGTGATGCTGGTGTGTGACAAGGTGCGAACTGCTGTTCTGGAGAGTCTCTGAGAACGGCCGTGAGGGTTTTACTTGGGCTCTGTAGTCAGGTGGACTCCGTAACTGGTAAATCAGTGGACCCAGTGGATGAAGACACTGGCCAGTCTGGCCGAGGACTCCGGTCAATACTGCTGGAGCCAAAAGTGAGCTTCCTGCAAAGGTGGTTGCTGAGATCTGTAAAATAACTGACAAGAGTTTGGCACCAAGACCATGTTTCAAAAGACATTGTGAATTGCAGGTTCGAGGGCACATTGACAGGCTCCAGGCACAGAAAGAGCTCTGCTGTTTCAGAGAAGCTGAACCCTGGATGTAAAGCCAGAGGATCCTGGGCAGGGCATTCAGCCTAACCACGTCCCAGGGAAGGCCCTTCGAGATACGACTTCATCTCTCCGAGTTTCACTTCTCCTCCAAAAACTTCACCTCCGGGACATGTAGCAGCTGTGACGCTCCCTTTGGTTATTCTTGCTGTCAGTGTTCATCTTCCCCCTGGTAGCCCCATCATCAGAGTTGGTCCTTGGCCTCTCACTGCTAAGACTCTCAATTCTTTTTCTTTCCAAGTTTCCAGATTGCCTAAGAACATAAGCGTGTGTGTGTGTGTGTGTGTGTGTGTGTGTGTGTGTGTGTGTGTGTGTGTCTACTGGCACACATAATTGTGATGTAACTGGGAGTCATGCATACACAAAATACACACATGTACCTGAGTAGCCGACATACCATTTTTGCTAGGGAAGTTTTGAACTCTTTGTTGCTTCGTCATCCATTTTTTTCTTCCCTGGAAGATGGATTTATGAACTGGCCTTGCAAGAAGTGCTTACAGCAGCCCGCAGAAATGTGGACTAGCCTGTTCACATGTGCATGCGTCCTTCCATGCCATGACATTTTTACTTTAATGTCTTCTTACCCCTGATGTAACTCTGCAATCACCTTGTTTGTAAATTGGTGCTTTCCTTCAAAGCGGAGGTGCTACAAAAGGAAAAATTGAGGAAACAGAAGTAAGAAGGGAACAGTACTAAAAATAACCACACTTGGAGATTTGCCCTCGTGTTTGTAAGCGCACCATGTTGAACAGGAGAGCCACTGAGCCCCTTTCCCTTTCCTTCGTAGTGAAAACCCTGTTCAATCCAGCGCCTGCTGCTGCCGACCTGGACCCCCGGTTCTACGCGCTCTCAGATGTGCTCTGCTGCAATGAAAGCGAGGTGAGGCCCGACTGCTCTGTCACCCTGTGAGCATCAGAAGACCTTCCCTCAGGAGGCAAAGCAGAGCGGCAGGGCTCCCACGTCGATCTGTCACAAGAGGATTTGTAGACACACTTGAAAACAGGTCTTTTCAGTTTACTGGCTATGGAGAGAGCGAAATTAGTAAATTCTAGAGCTGGGGGTGAAGAATTCACTAAACCACCTGCATAATATGGCACTTACCAAACCGCAATGTTATCCCTTTCTGTGCCCTCATGTATTGGTATTTTTCTCTTCCTTTCTCGTTATTCTATATTCTATAGTCTGATTAGTATTAGAGTTGCCAAGTTTAGCGAATAAATGTGCAAAATTCCCAGTGAAATTTGAATTTTAGATAGTCAATGAATAATTTACTAGACATACTTAAATATTACAAAATTATTTGTTGTGCTCTGAAGTTCAGATCTAACTGAGCTTCTGATGATTTATCTGGAAGCTGTTAGATCAGCCCTACTGAGTGTACAACTGCAAAATGTCTGCTGGCTCCTATTATTTGGCCACAGATTGTGACACTTGGTCACATCATTGAGGGACAGTCACAAGTTCTCCCTTGATAACAAAGGATAGGCCTTCTCCCTTGATAACAAAGGATAGGCCTGAGGGGGCTCTTCAGGAGGAGAGCGATTGTGAGGCTCATAAAGTATACATTTGCACAAAGTATCTATTAATGACTCTTCCCTGAGCACTTTTAGGAAGACAATTCAAATATTTTTCCCTCTATTTCGGCCAGATAGCATTAACCAGAGCTCTCCACCATTGTGGGGACACAGGACACGAGTACATATGGGCAAATGCAACACACAGAGAAACAGTAATTAATGATCTACTAATTGCCCACTTGCTTAGAAGCCTAAGTGACAGCTTCTAGGATATCTTCATCTATTTCTTAATAGAACATACAGAACACAAGAAAGAAGACTGGTATGGGGAAACTAATTTTAACAAACCACAACAGGTTATGCAATATTTTTGAGCAAGCACCCTGGCCAGGTCCTGGCCTAGGAAAATGGAATTGTGGAAGTTGGCGACCATTTCACAATAGGACGTTACATGACTTACAACCAACAGGCTGGCTCAATGTCCCTGCTAGATATTTAAAAGGCAGTCTGTTGATCCTTCAAACATTCTTCACAGCCCAAATTACAGATTTAGTTCTTCTATCTTCTTCATTAAATTACAAGCTCCACGAAGTCAGGACATCTGTCTTGCTATTATTGTAGGCCTAGCAATCATCCCTGTGTATATAGCTCTCCTGCTATGTAATAAATTACCACAAAATTTAGTGGCTTATAACAATAATAGTCATTCTTCTCAGTGTCCGTATGTCGGAGTTCAGACACGTGACAGTATGGCTTGTCTGTCTGCTCTACAGTGCCTGGGTCCTCCGTCGGAAGACTCAAAGCTGAGGGACGGAATTATCTGACATCTTCGTCACACACATGGCTGCTAGGTGGTGCCGGCTGTCAGCTGGGGCGTCATGGAGCCATGTGCAATGGCACTTAGACCTGGCCACTCCTGTGGCTTGGGATTCCTCAGAACAGCAGAGCCAGCTTCCAAGATCCAGTATGGGGGAGCGGAGCGCTAGGCAGAAACCATGTTGGCTTTTCTGATTTAGCCCCAGCAGTCACCACACACCATCACTTCTGCCCCATTCTCTTGACTGAAGGAGGAACCTCACCACTTAGTAAACACTGTACTGTCACAATGTATCAGGTTTTCCCATTGCTGAGACACATTCCCAGTGCTACTCAGAGGAGGAGAGGTCTCATTTAGATCGACTGGGAGGATTCCGTCCCAGGCTACCAGGCTCCAAGGCAGGAACATCATGGCACCAGGGCGTGGAAAAGCAGAGATGCTTAGGAAGAGTGGAGCCAGGGATAAGAACATACTCTCCCAGGTCACACCTGCGGTGACTCACCTCCAGCCAGGCCCCGCCTCCTGCAACACATTCAGCCATCAGCGGCTTGACTGATGAGTATGGTGTCCCATGATCCAGTCACCCTCCAAAAGCACACCTCTGCACACGTGAGACTTGGAGAACATTTTAGATCTAAACCATAACTCAGTGTAAAATAGCATGTGCAATGATATATATTAATATAGTTAGTTATCTTTGGAAAATGACATCTGCCACAGGTACAAGCACATAATTGTCCCCTAGAAAATACTTATTAAATGAATCAACTTTGATCTCTAAGGAAATTGATCTCAAGCATTTAAAACAACAAAAAAATAAGTATTTTAATGTTTTCCTGGGTTGATTCAGTAATTTACACTAATAACATAAACTCATGCTTAAGATACTCTCTAAGCTGGTGCAGTGGTACACAGCCATAATCTCAGCTACTGCAGAGGCTGAGTCAGGAAGATTGCAGGTTCAAGTCCTACTGTGCAACTTGCTGAGGCCCTATCTAAAAATTTTTCAAATGGAAAGTGGGAAGTGGCTAGAGATATAGCTCTGTGATCCCTGGATGTAACCTCTAGTACCCCCCCCACACACACACACACACACACACTCACACACACACAAATCCTCTGTATTAATCAAACGCTGATATACAAGTATAAAAAGAAACAGTGAAACAATACAAATTCAAAAACAGGATGCAACGCCACAGATCAAAAGTTTAGCAGTTAAGGGCCATGCACTGTGGTGCATACCTGTACTCCTAGCACTCAGGAGGCAAAAGCAAGAAGATCACTGCAGCTTTGCAGCCAGTTTGGGCTACGTAATGAGTTGAAGGCCAGCCCTGAACTACATAGCAAAACCCTATGTGAAACCCCTACATACACACGTACATACATGCACGCACACACACACTCACAAAATAGTGCATCAACTTCATGGAGCATTCTAGTCTTTGATGCGCTGTAACCAGACGCAGAAAGAAGCACCAGGAAGGGTAGGACGCTCACACCCTGTGGGCAACTGCACCGAAAGCATGCGGCTTGTGGGAGAGCCGCAGTGCCGTGACTAGAGAACATGTGCGTGGGGGTGTGGCTCCCTCGCTGATAATAAAAGGAGGAAGAAGCTGCTGTCCTTCTGCCTGGGGCTTCAGTATTTTTCAGGCTCCCACCCTGAGGAACTAGAAGGACAGAGACTCTGCCTCTTACCAAGAGGGAGGCCAAGCCAAGCATTGTCCCAAATCACAGCAACACAGTCATCTGTATGCTCCATATGACGCCTATCTCCAGGATAAAGTCCTCCTAGTATGTAGGACTCTGGGGCTGGGGATTTAGCTCAGTGGTTCCAGCGCCTGTCTTGCAAGCACAAAGGCCCGGATTTGATCCCCGGTAACCATATACAATACTGAACATGGAAACCCACGCCCAGCAGCAACCAGTACCACATACCACAGTGCCGGGCGTGGTGGCTCACGCCTGTAATCCCAGCACTCGGGAGGCAGAGGCAGGAGGATTGCTGTGATGTGAGTCTGAGGCTGAGCTCAGGGCCAGCCTGAACCACACATGCAAGACCCTGTCTCAAAAAACAAAACAAAACAAAAACCAAACAAACAACAACAAAAAATAAGTCGGACTCTGAAGCCACTAGAAAGTCAGGAAGTGCAGGAGGGAGAGGGAGCATGCCAGACAGCGAGCCTGCAGACAGAGCAGCCGAATGCTGTGAAGCTTAGCCAACAGTCAGTCTAAGGACGAATGCAACCGAGAGGAAACTAATAAAACAAAACAATGCAAAAGAAACTTTAACACAGGTCTAATTAATATTAATTCAAAAAAGGAGAAATTGTGAAAGGAAAACAGAATCAAAGCAACAATATATGCATATGAAAAACAGCCTCTTAGAACCCATGGAAAATAGAAATTGTCATTGAAATTTGTTGACCGATTCACCAGAAAAATGACCACGAGATTAAAATAAAGAAGTAGTGCACTGAAAGAGACTCTTGGTCCATTCACCTGCAGGTGGGGACAGTCACTGAGAAAGCAGAGCAGAAAGAAAAACATCTTTGAGATATTAAAGGAGAATTTGGAGGAGAGCTTGAGAGACTCTAGTAGATTTAACGCAGTGAAAGGGACTGGAAAACAGCACATTATATGAGAAGGAAAACTGTGAGATGTTTTCTAGGATTGAAAAAAGGCTGGGCAAAGTTACAGGCTAATTTTGCTGTTTACATGTAGTCTTTGGCAAGCAGAAGGTGACAAGCAACAATTCTCTTTCTGTCCCTTATCTCTTATCCAGGCAGACAGCTGTCCCTTATATTTTATCCCCCCAAGGGCAGGTAGCACTCACCCCAGGGTGTCCAGTGCTAATTTAGTGATCACACCCTTAATCCCAGCCAGCTCTGGAAAAGCCCCACGTCCGAGGCTTTGGGCTCATCTAGACCTAATACACACCTTAAATATTTCAGTGTGTCTCCTAAGAGGAAACACAATGCCATCATTACACTTAGGAAATACCAGTCATTTTCTACTGTCATATGAGATATCCGGGCCATATTCAAATTTACCCGTCCTAAGAATGTCTTTTATAGCTAGTTTCTTTTGTTGTCCTTACTCTTCATTTTCCTGTAGCCATACAGTATCCTTCAAAGTTCCCACCACACTGGTTGTTATAAAAAAGGGGGGAGACAGATTTTCTAGAAAGCAGTTCTGGGAGTGGGTTCCATTTCATTGTGTTCACCAGCTTCCTGTCCCTTCGTGTATCCAGGCTGAGATCCTCACCGGGCTCACAGTGGGCAGCCCGGCCGAAGCGGGGGAGGCCGCCCAGGTGCTCCTGGCGAGGGGCTGCCAGGTGGTGATCATCACGTTGGGGGCCGAAGGCTGTGTGATGGTGACACAGACAGAGCCTGTCCCAAAGCACATTCCCACAGAGAAAGTCAAGGCTGTGGATACCACGGTAAGTGTTAAACTTTAACAATCCTTTCTGGCCTTTCAAAGTCTTTACTTAATGACTAAGATATTGTACTTGAGTTTTGCATAATGAGATAAGGGTGTAGGAAATGATGAGGTAGAGAAGGACATTCAGCAAGAACACAGTATCTTAACCCCTCTCCAGCTTGGTCACTAACCTTTCTGACTCTCTTGCCTTCCTCTCCGTAAAATCAGATACCAGTGAGATTCCGCCTGCTTTCTCAGAACTCACGCGTTCCTTCAGGCAGCCCCTGCTACCTGCCAAGCACATGCCAGGTGCCGGGGGAAGAAAGAAACCAGTCAGAGTCGGTCCAGCTGGAGCTCAGTTTCTAAACAGTAAACACCCATGTCTTGCAAGCCTTCCACGAAGAATGAATGGCCAGGGGCCTGGGTTAGCAGAGTGCATTCTTTTAGCCAACAGCTAAATAACAACAGCTAAAGTAGCTGAACAACAGCTGCAGTTACTGCGTGCCTGCCATATCCCTTCCACAAACATGTCATTTAATCTTAAAATTACACAAGCCAGGTACTGTTATTATCCTCATTTTACTGAAGAGGAGGCTGGGTTAGGATCATACAACCATAAAGTAACAGGGCTGAGGTTCAAAACTAAGTTTGTGTTGTCACAAGACGGTGGGGGGGAGGGGCTGTATTAGGACAATCGTGTTAGATGGCTACAAAGTGGGAATGAAAAAGAAACAAGTTTGAAAACAAGATTGATGGTTTCCCTACAACCTGGGAAATAAAATGTATTCGTTTAGTGGTAGAATTCAGGAAACCCACTAGAAAAGTAAGTATGGGCCAGGGATTTAGCTCAGTGGTTCCAGTGCCTGTCTTGCAAGCGCAAGGACCCTGGTTCGATCCCCCAGCAACCACATATGATACTGGGCGTGGAGACCCACACCCAGCAGCAACCAGTATCACACAGCACAGTGCCGGGCGTGGTGGCTCACGCCTGTAATTCCAGCACTCGGGAGGCAGAGGCAGGAGGATTGCTGTGATGTGAGTTGGAGGCTAAGCTCAGGGCCAGCCTGAACCACAAAGCGAGACCCTGTCTCAAAAAAAAAAAAAAAAAGAAAAGTAAGTAAACTTCAGGGACAAGAAACTACAGTTAAGAAAGAAGAAAAATATTAAGATTTTTATATGTAAAGAACTGATTATTTATAAAATATGTCTGGGTTTGGTTTTATGCTGAGAAAACACTGTAAAATGTGGATCATTTATCAAAAAAGAAATCTCAGAGAATCAGATGACGTTATGGATACAAATATGCCTTGAAAATACATAAGTGAATGAATGCTTATGAACTCAACATGAACTCAGCACTCCTGTTGCCTTTCACGATGTGCTTTTTAGAGTATTCAAAAATCGGGCTTAGTCTTACAATTTTCTTCATATTTAGTCATTTCTGAAACCATTGGGGGTTTTTTGTTTTATTTTATCAAAAAGATCAGGAACCTGAGTTTGAGAGGTTCTCTCTAAATTTAATCTTTCACTAGACTAAGAAACCTGTGTCCTCAATTAAAGTGAGAAGACTTTATCTTCCCTTGCTAATGTGAAAAGGCAGCACCCCGCCATGGACACCAGCCGGGGCTGGCCTTGGCTTTCAGATGCCTTAGTTACCACCCTATGGTTTTCAGCGGCAGAGGCACAACTCAAACAGGCTTCTCCGAGGCACAACTCAAACAGGCTTCTCCGAGGCACAACTCAAACAGGCTTCTCCGAGGCACACAGTTGGAAAGTGAGCAGAAGCCCCACCCGACACGAGGCGTTTCCGCCCACGCTCCCTGTCGGTCCGCTCCGCCTCCTCGTGGTGAGCCGTGAGCTCTCGCGGGCCTCTGCAGGGTGGTCCTTGGCAGCTCATGTCCACTGCTCCTACATCACCTTCCTATCCCTGGTGGAAGAACTCTTATTAGAGGATGGGAGGTAGATGCTGATGAGACAAAGCGGCAGCTCTGCTCACCACAGCGTGACCCTGCGCGGATGCCCTCTGTGGGCCCCAGACTGCGTAGGAGACTCGCGTGGACGCGTTCAAATTCAGGTAGAGTAGTGACCCTCAGAGCGGTCGGTCTGAGAACGTGAGATACAACTGTGTGCTCTCCGAGGCTTTGCACATTTTGGTGATACTATTTTTGCCCTTTCATTTGGATTCTTCGCATTTGTAGTACTTTCTAGATTTCAGAAAATTGAATAGATTTGAAAAATAAAGATCCAAAATCCACATCCCCTTCAGGAGAAATGCTTTGTTTTCTGTACAAGTAACCTGAGAAATGGCAAGGGCTCGAAGCCCACCAGACTAGAGTGCCCGCCCTGCTTCTCCTGGAAATTTGCTGTCACTCTGGGAAGTCGGGTGACTTCTCGGGGCCTTTGTTCCTCACTTCCAAAGAGCATCCACAGTGTTAATACTGTGACCCAGAGGTGACTAAGGTGAACAGGAAATAGTGTCTAATTTTCCTTTTTTTTAAGGTTTTTTGAGACAGGGTCTCGCTTTGTGGTTCAGGCTGGCCCTGAGCTCAGCCTTGAACTCACATCACAATCCTCCCGCCTCTGCCTCCCGAGTGCTGGGATTACAGGCGTGAGCCACCATGCCCGGCACTGTGGTATGTGGTACTGGTTGCTGCTGAGCGTGAGTCTCCACACCCAGTATTGTTATGTGGTTACCGGGGAATCGAACCGGGCCCTTGCGCTTGCGAGACAGGCGCCAGAACCACTGAGCTAACTCCCCGGCCCCTAATTTTCCTTTTGACTGTAGAGATCTTTAGTCCAATGGCTATATTTTTCCCTTCATTCACTCATTCAACAAATACTGGGCTCTGATCACATGCCCCAGTGTCTACAGCCATATTACCCCAAATGCCCTGGATCTCATCTGTCACATGCCCCCCAAAAACGAAAGACTAGAATATCCAATGTATTTTAATATATCCAGAGATTTCTAGTTTTCTTGCAGAATTTGAAGACAAATTAGTAATTGGCATGTAGAAAACTGAGGAAAAAGAAAACATGAGACAGATCTGCACTCTAGGTCACTAGAATCTAAGAGCAAAATGAATGATTAAGTAGGCAGTATCCTTGTACACCGCAAGGCTATCCAGGCACAGCCATAATAATGTAAATACCAATTACTGATTTAACTAAAAGTGGAGATTATTCATCAGATTGTGAAGATGAAAAGATAAGGTGAATGTGTGCATTTGTGAGCACAGCACCTAAATCTCGTTCCCTGTAGTTGGAAGTAAAGAGAAGCTATCTCAAATGGGTTTTTAAGATAACATTATAAGCACATGACCAGAAATATAAATATTAGAAGCGACCACTAAAAGAATTTGAAGTATTTCCCTCATGGAAGTGGAAATGGAGAAGAATGGAGTCTCACATTTTTAAACTAAGTATATGAACGACTTTGATTTCAAAACAAACTAAGTAACACAAGAGACCACTTCGTCATCCTAGGATACCCGTAATAAAAACCAAGTGTTACCTAGGATGTGGAGAAGTTGGGGCTCTTACCCACAACCAACAGAAATGTAAGATATTCAGACACTTTGAAAAATGGTCTGGAAGTGAAAGAGTTACCACAGGACCCAACAGTTGCACTCACAGATGTACGCGCAAAAGAAATGAAAACACGTGTTTACGCAAAACTTGTATCCAAAGGTTATAGCCACATTATTCACAATGGGAGAACATTGAGAATACTCCAATGTTTATCAGCAGATGAATGGATAAATTGTTCTCCAAATCTGCACGATAGAATATTATACAGCCATTAAAAGTAACACTGACACATGTCATGCCATGATCAAACCTTCAGAACATTATACCAAGTGAAAGAAGCCAGATACAGAAAAGGTCCCATAGGAATCCATTGATATGAACTATCCACAACAGATAAACTCATAGACCCAGTAGACTGGTGGTTGCCAAGGAATGGGGAGGGGGATGGGAAAATAGGTAAGGAGTTTTGTTTTGGAGGAATAGCATGTTTTGACAGAAGCTATGTAACACTGTGAGTCCAGATACCAAATGGCATTGCGTTATACACTTTAAAATGGCTGTTATTAAGATGTAAATTATTTTTAAAAGAATGTATTACTGATCCATGCCATGACGTGATGAACCTTAAAAACATCATACTAAGTCTTAAAAAAAAAAAAAAGGCCTAGGGCCAGGGAGTTAGCTCAGTGGTTCTGGCGCCTGTCTTGCAAGCACAAGGGCCCGGGTTCGATTCCCCGGTAACCACATAACAATACTGGGTGTGGAGACCCACACCCAGCAGCAACCAGTACCACAGACCACAGTGCCGGGCGTGGTGGCTCATGCCTGTAATCCCAGCACTCGGGAGGCAGAGGCAGGAGGATTGTGATGTGAGTTGGAGGCTGAGCTCAGGGCCAGCCTGAACCACAAAGCGAGACCCTGTCTCAAAAGAAACCTAAAAAAAAAAAGGCCTAAAATGCGCTGTACAATTCCATTTCTGTGAAGCATCCAGAAAGGTAAGT
>PVIR01015910.1:0-37511 GCA_004026965.1 Petromus typicus
GTCTGCACACTGGAGAGTGAAGGATTTAGTGGAAGGTCTGGAGCTCACTGCACCGTCCAGTGTGAGTGCCATGTGTACCAAGAGGTTAGAGGGTTCTGTGGTGGAAGACAAGGATCTACTACGGAGGGCTGAAGGAGGCACTCAGGAATCCTCTGTCTCTGCTAGAAGCCCAGAGATGATGTCCAAGGTGCAGGTGAGGACTAGAGCTCCTCCATCAGTCCTTCCTCATTCCCATTTTTCCATCCAAGGGATGAGGTGTCCTCAGGTAGGTCCTCTGCACCTGAGTGCGTGAAGTTGCTGAGCCCACTTACTTAGGTTTCTGTCATCCAAACTTCTGAATCAACAGTGTGTACTAGATATCTTAATTTTTCACACCTAAGTATTCAGAAACAACTTAGACATTTTGAGATACCATTAACATGAAAGAAAAGTCAAAATAAAGCAAGACTAAAAAATATAGAAAGAAAAAAAATAATATGTTAAGCCAAAAATATAAACTGTGGATATATTATGAATGAAATAGAAAATGCTCAATGTAAAATAGGGTGAAAGGGGAAAATATTGAGATTGTAACAAAAAAGTAAGGAAACAAACTTTATGTATATGGGGGGTGGTAGGGTGGGTAGGGCTATGGGAAAAAAAATTAGAATTTAAGTTGTGTCTTATACTGGTACAAATCCCCATTATGGAGTGCAATCATGATGTGTATATTTAATGTACCAATAAAGATTAAAAAAATAAAAATAAAAAATGTATGAAGTAAATATGAAATTACATCCAAGAAACAAGATCATATGTGATTGGAATAATTCATTCATTTATTCAACAGATATTTACTGATACCTACATGTCCAGGAATTTGTTTAGATGTTTTAAATACAAAAGGAATTAAAATTTTTGTATTAATGAGGAGAGAGAAAACATAAACAGTAAAAATGTATGGAAATAAAATATGCTAAATTCCATGAAGAAGCAGGGAACAGTGCACCTAAGATGAGCCACTTTTAGGACTGCAGCACAGTTAGGGAGGTTGGTCAGTATGGCAGCATCTGCACAATGGCAGGTGTCAACCTCTGAGGACTTCGGCTTGGGGATCCCTCTGAAGGTTGTCTAGCCAAAGGGGCATCCAGTGTGACTTCCAAACGCGAGTTTTCCAGTGACAGTGATCAGAACAGAGAGGGAGGATGTAGGGGGAGAAGGAGGGAAAGGACGGAGTAGGAGCAACAGGCAAGATGAAATGAGAATGCACAGGGAAGTGTAACCACAGACCCTTTTAAATTCCCAGGTCCTTTTCTGAATGGTGCTGAGGTTAAATATACTATTTGAGTCATGTTTTGGCATTTTTTAAATGTTGTCCTTGGCTACAGATTCGTGTGGGCAACACTGCTAGAATCTTAATGCAAATTAAACTCGCCTTGGAACTCTGCTATTCTTTCTCATAAAATAGTTATATTAGGGGAAATGGAAGCTTTGATATTGACTTTGATGGAGCAATCCAAAGTATTAATTATTTAAATGTTATTCATTCTTATTTATCTTTACCCAGAAGTCTCTTTCATATTGTGCAATAGACTAAATAAAATATGCTCATCTTATAATACTGTAGGTGTATATGAGAGAAAAGTATTTTCAAGATTTTTTGAGTTTTTACTCAAACTAGCTGCTTTTTTGTCATAAATCTTTTTACCTGAAAGGGAAAATAAGAAAAATTTATTCAAATATGGGGAAGAGAAATTTTAAAACATAAGCCTGTATTATCCATGGAAAAAGGCTAACATTATTTGCTATTGATGATAAAATTGTAGTTTTCAAGGAAAAATATAAATCTGTTTTTGAAAGACTTAACTGTCTAGTACACTAAGTCTTTTGGTAATATAAATTAATATATTTTTATAATGAGTAGTGTAATAGATGAGCATTATGCATCAAATAAAACAACATGGTATATAGTATGATATTACAAAATTTTGCATTCAAAATGAAATATTAATAAATTTAATAAAAAATTTTATTGATATATTTTTAGATCATACATGATAATTCATCTCTTAGGAATTACTACTTGACAAGTTTTGGTGTAATATATGAGAAAAATATTCACATATAGCAGATAATAATTTATCTATTCCCTAAAAAGTATATAAAAGTTAACTCTTCCGTTTCTCTAGATGAATATTTGTGAGAGGCTAGATATTCTTCATATATTACAAAAGGCATAGAGAGTAAATATAAAACAAGATATGAAGTTTTTGTCATTTGCACTTCAAGGTATTTGCAAAAGTATAAAGAAGTATCATTCTCAATAGTATTAGTTTTGGAAATTTTTTGTCACACTGGTATTTATTTTACATTTAAGGGGTTTGTTTCTGTATTTAAAATAATTAAAGAAATATCTTTTTTAAATTCAGCAGATTCTATTTATGATTCTGAGAGACAGAACTCAAGCACATCCAAAAATTTTGGGTTCTTGAGAATTGTTAACACAAGTGTACTGAGATCAATTGTTCAACAATTGGAGAACTCTAAGATCTTTCTTTCTTTCCTCTTTTAATTCCTACTAATAAAAAAAAAAAGAAAGAAATTCAGAGAAAGACCTACGCTGCCCATGCTAAACAATAATTACTTTCTAGAAAGGACTCCCTCCACCTGGCCAACTCAGGAAGTTAAGACAACTTTTAATTGTAAATGACACTTCATGTGCAGAGGCCAAAAGAAAAGATAAAATGGACAAAATGTCTTTAAAACCATCTTAAGAATTCTTTTTCTAAGCCAATATCTTTAAGAGTTTTTATTTTTATTTTTATTTTTATTTTTTTTAGGTTTTTGGAGACAGGGCCTCACTTTGTGGTTCAGGCTGGCCCTGAGCTCAGCCTCAAACTCACATCACAATCCTCCTGCCTCTGCCTCCCGAGTGCTGGGATTAAAGGTGTGAGCCACCACGCCCAGCACTGTGGTATGTGGTACTGGTTGCTGCTGGGTGTGGGTCTCCACACCCAGTATTGTTATGTGGTTACTGGGGAATCAAACCCTGGTCCTTGCGCTTGCGAGACAGGCGCTGGAACCACTGAGCTAACTCCCTGGTCCTTGCGCTTGCGAGACAGGCACTGGAACCACTGAGCTAACTCCCCGGCCCATATCTTTAAGAGTTTTATCTAACCTGTTTTGCAGCAGGTTTAGGGTGTCTATTTTAATATTTAGGTCTCTTATCCTCTTTTATTTTCACTGATACATGGTGAAAGAGTAGGTCTAACTTTAGCCTTTGGCAAGTTAAAGCCCAGTTTTTCCAGCACCATTTGTTAAAGAAGCTATCTTTCCTCCATTGAAGAGTTCTGGCTCCTTTGTCAAAGATGAGGTGGCTCATTGTATCTGCAGTAATTTCTAGATCTTCTAATCTACTCCACTGATCGTCAGGTCTGTTACTTTGCCAGTACCATGCAGTTTTTGCCATGGTGGCTTTATAGTATAGTTTCAGGTTTGGGGTTGTAATACCCTCCACCACCATGCCCCTGTTTCTTAGAATTGCTTTTGCTATTCTAGGTCTTTTGTGATTCCAGATGAATATTTGGATTTTTTTCTAGATCTGTGAAATATGCTGTTGGAATTTTAATCAGAATTGTGTTGAATCTATATAGTAGTTGTGGGAGTATAATCATTTTGATAATATTGGTTCTTTCTACCCAGAAGCAAGGTATATCTTTCCATATTTTGATATCTTCTTCCATCTCCTTCTTCAGAGTGCTATAGTTTTCAGCACAGAGGTCTTTTACCTTCTTTGTTTTACTGATTCCTAGACAGTTTGTTTTTTGGGGGGTGCTATTGTGAAAGGGACTGACTTCCCAGTGTGATCTCTTTCTATTAAAAACTTCTGCACAACAAAGCAAAACACCAACGGAGAGAAAAAGCAACCAACAATATGGGAAAGAATCTTTACCAGCTATTTCCCAGACAAAAGTCTACTATCTAGAATACACAAAAAGCTTAAAAATATCAGCCCACCCAAGTTTAAAGATCCGATTCAAATATGGGCATCTGAAACGAACAGATACTTTTCAGAGGAAGAAGTAAGAGCAGCTAAGAAGTATATGAAGAAATGCTCAACATCATTGGTCATTTGAGAGATGCAGATGAAAACAACATTGAGTTTTTATCTCACTCCACAAAGAATGGCTGCCATGTCAGAATTATCCAGCAACAAATGTTGGTGAGGCTGTGGAGAAAAAGGAACTCTTCACTGTTAGTGGTATGTAGACTCATACAACCTCTGTGGAAATCTGTGTGGAGATTCCTCAAAAAACTGAGATTGGAGGCCCCACTTGATCTGGCCATTACTCTGCTAGATATATAAATAAAAGAATTAAAAGACTCATATGACAGCAACATATGTGCACCCATGTTTATAGCAGCTCAGTTTGTGATTGCTAAATCTTTCAAACAACCAAAATATCCATCAACTAGAACTAGATAAAGAAGATATGGTTCTTCTATAGAAGTAAGTATTCTTCTGTCATTAAAAATTATACGTTTGAGGAATTCATACTCAACTGGATGTACCTTGAGCACATCCTCATAAGGGAAATAACTAGGTCACAGATGTGTAAATATTGTATCTTTTCTCTGGTATGAGAAAATGAAGATCTAAATGAGTTGTAGTGCATATAATTGATATTGTGAAATAGAAAATATTTAAAAGTAAAAAGGGTGTACAGCTAAATAAGGAGGGTGAAAAGAATGTGACCATAATAAACAAAAAAGGAAACAAAGCTTATGTATATAAGAGGTGAGTTTGCAGGGCAGGGGGAAGGGGAAAAATGAGAATCAAGTCATGTCATATTCTGGTACAAATTCTCAATGTTGAACGTGATGATGATGTGTACTCACAATGTACCAATAAAGATTTGAGTTACAAAAAAAAAATCTAAAAGGATTTGTAATCCTGAAATCGATCATTAATAAGACACAAAGCAGAATCTGCTACTAGCACCTCTGTCTTAGGGTATCTTATCACTAGCAAGGAAAATGTGAGTATTTAGCACTTATCACAGTAAAGACTTTCCAAATAAATACTTTTTCTGTATTTATTAACATGTACATGTGTGTGTAATGGCTTTGGAATAGTTAGAACATTTTAGTTTTATATTTAATAGAGCTCATTTTACTGTGCCTTTTGTTTACTTCTTCTTCCACTCGCAACAGTGGCCAAGATGCATTCTTGCCATGACTAACTCTCAAATGTTCCATTCTTCAGCCAATAAAACCAGATATGATGCATGGTACTGATGTCTTGGCAGGATACACCTAATAGACACTAACCAGGGCCAGCTAATCAGTCATATGTTGGCCATTAGAATGTTTGATTTAATATGTCCCTGAATTTCCAGCCCTAGAGAGCAATGCTTCTTTTGAAGTCACAAGTTCAATGGCACCCAGGACTTTTCTGTATTAGTGCTTATCAAAGTATACCAGAATTGCTTTTTAATCACTGTGCATATCACAGTTGAAATGTGACTTCTGTAAAAGTAAACAACGCAATAGGCTTGTTTGTCATTGTATTTGCAGTACATAACAGTACCTTAAAAACACATTTTATTACACAATGGGAAATCTGTATGCATTTAATAATAGAATGAAAAAAAATAGCCTATATTTTCACTTTCTGGAATCTAAATTCTGAGGATGTAGTAGCATTCATTACCTCAAGAGTAAAATAATTTTTAAAAACCTGAAAAAACTCATCTTTACAAACATATATGTGTGTGTATATATATATAATGTTATATATAATACATATATTGTTATATATATAATACATATATTGTTATATGTAATATACATTGTTATATATTATATAATATAATATATTATGTTGTGTTATATATATTGTGTGTATATATACATATATATACATATACATATACTATATATATACATATATATACATACATACATATATATACAGCTATATATATATATATATATATAACTGTATATATATAGTTTGTTTGTTTTTGTTTTTGTGTTTTTGAGACAGGGTCTCTCTTTGTAGTTCAGGCTGGCCCTGAGCTCAGCTTCAAACTCACATCACAGCAATCCTCCTGCTTCTGCCTCCTGAGTGCTGGGATTACAGGCATGAGCCACCATGCCCGGCACTGTGGTATGTGGTACTGGTTGCTGCTGGGCATGAGTCTCCACTCCCAGTATTGTATGTGGTTACCAGGGATTGAACCCGGGCCATTGCGCTTGAAAGACAGGCGCTGGAACCACTGAGCTGTATCCCTGGCTGAAAAATGTATATATTTTAAATCAGTGTGAAGTAGTAATGTAAGAATCAAGTATGCTTCTTATTCTCAAGACCCCAGCTTGATAATATTCATAAACTCCTGGTTCAGAAATAAGGTGTTAATTAAATTATAGCTATTTTACTGAAAGCTGAGATGATGTAAAACTCCTGGGACTGGAAGATTAGAGAAAGGAATAAAGTAGGGTGCAGAGTCTAGTTGCCAGTGTCACCTTCCCTCTAGCACCCCCGTCCCCAGGACGGCCCATGTTGAGGGGAGGCAGGTAGGAGGGACGTGTCTGTTGAAGTCAACTGTTCAATTTCAGCTTTGAACGAAGACTTTCTAGCTTCTATCTATCTGGAACTCTAAAGCCAAGATCATAAAAATAGAGTAGAAATGCGTGGCATGGCTCACCTGTGTACTCCATGAAAGTTGGAGTTAGATTACAGAGCATTCCAAATTCTCTCAGAACTTTTCAGAATGGAGTCTTAGTGGGAAATAAATACGAACCCAGCTGCTGGGAAATTGCTGAGGGCTTTATGGATTCCACGGCAGGACCTGCAAAACCACCAGCAGCCAGGTTCAAATCAGAGCCATCCAGATGGACAGTGGTGTTATCTCCTCATTAGTCACTGTGCATTGCATGTTTTATTTTGTTAGTGAAATATGCCATTTGAAATAGATGGAAACTGACTCAGTTTCAGACAGTAAAAGATAGAGCTCAGCATAAAGGAGTGTGGATGGAAGACAACACTCACACCACCAGTATCCCCCAATTCCAGAACCATAAAGAGTGGTGTAATGAAGCTGGCTCAAACCGTCTCATGAGCTCCAAGCCTGGCAATGCTTTCCAACTCTGCCCTAGGCAGCATCAAGTTGGAGCTGTGAAGTTGGCCACCATGGGAATATTCAGATCACAAATTTGGCAAAGGTGCACATCAGAGCCCTTTCCATTTCCCTCCTTCAGAGAGTTAGTTGTTCAACCTTTACAAACTCATCACTGATTATATAGGTAGAAGCTTACTCGGGAAAGAAAAAATGAGTAGAAACTATGAGATCAATCTTTGGATTGAAAATGATAGGTTTCCAACTCTGCAGAAACTATTCCTCAGAGCTACATATTGTTATGAAGAAAAAGAAGACCATTGTCATTTTTGTTAGTTTAGACTGAAATTATTAAAATAATACTGCTCTCTTTGCAGAATAAATGAGTAAAACAATATCCCCAAATATTAACCTATACTAATTTCTGATAAATGAGATAATTAACTGCTGTTCAACTTATTCTGACTTAACTGTGTCTCATTTTAATATACAAAAGAAGTGTGTTTTTTTTTTTTTCTGCAACAGAGATATTTTGTTTTTAGATATGTTGAGTTTTGCATCCAGATGGTGAAATGTAACCCTCTGGATGGTTATTTCATGACTTGCTGCTCATTATGCTAAAGGCCTTTGCTTTCAAAGATACCAAGGCCGTCGATGTCATCAACAAGAGTCTTTTTTTAAATCCAGTTTATAGATCAGAATCAAAGTGACGTGTGTACTGGCATGGGTTACTGGCTGGTCAGTGGCTTAGAGGGGAAAACATCAACAAAACCTTGGCTAAGTGGGATTGTTGTTGTTAAACTCTATGTAGCTGTTTTCTCTGGACAAACTGACGGTAGCCCAAACAGAGAAAAAAACTGCTTTTGTTTTGAATTTGCAACTCCTTTACAAAAGCTCCTTACCAATTACCAGTCATCTTGTTCTAAATATTTTCTCTGAAAAGCCTTTGGTGTTTTGCCTACATGAAGTAATGTTGAATTATGTTTCAAATAAATATTTGCCATCATAATATTCTTATTCATAAACTAAGAAGACCATGCTCAATGATTATTTCATCAGTATTCACTTCCAAGACCATAAATTCAATAGAGTGGGACTTTGTTGCTTTTTATTACATGTATCTTGTCTTCAGGATACTTTGTTTCTTACAGTGAATTTTCACATGTCCTTGTGAAATATAAAAAACAACATTCATAAAAACACTTCACATATTGAAATAAATTTACCAATGATTAAGGTTTTAAAAATAATGGAATGCTATATTTAATGAATTGTTAAAGAACAAAGAAATATGAAGGATAAAGTAAAATATAAAAAAATTAACATTGTTTCTGAAGAAATGTGAAATTTCATTTTACTAGTTTACATAATTTACATTATTAAACAAGCACTAGTAAAAATGATGTAAGTAGCTATTCAAACTCCTGAATGGAAGAAAACATCTACTGTACTGAAACTCCAGGGTTTGGTGAGTCACTTTACTGTTGAGAACTGTGTTGCAGAAGCATTTGCAAGGCAGTATAAGACAGCATATTAATTAAGACATTATTCATAACACTAGAAATATGGAGTATATTAGAAAAACAGAGCTAGTTATACAGAATAATTAATGTTTATTAAAAAAGTGTGAGTTACTATTAAAATGATGTAGTACCTCCTTAATTAATTGGCTTAGCCTCCTATTGACAATACATTTAAGTGAAATGGCATGATGCATATCTTTAGATATTTTCTATGTCACAGTGAAAAATAATGAACCCCAAAGTGTTTCCAGGAAATAAGCTGATGCTTGATTATTCAAGCCATTTCAGGTTGGGGGGTATATGTATTTTAGACTGTTTTCTATTTTTATCATATATAACTTTAAAAATTATTAGGAAGGGAGGGTGCATTGTACATTTCAAAATAGCTAGAAGAAACGATTATTAATGTTGTTATCACAAAAAAATTGTAATTTGTCAAAGTGAGAGATATTCTGTTTTCAGATTTGTTCATTATACCAGGAACACCATGAATCTAAGCATCAATTTATCCCATGAGTATGTAGAATTGTGCATCAAACAAGAAAACATTTTAAAAAATAAAAATGAAAGATGGTAAAGGACTAAATAATATGTAGCTCTCCAAAATTTGCTAATAGATCAATATATCAACAAAAGAATTTTGGACATGAATATAGAAATTAAAATTTTAGATGGTCATTTTTGTGAGCATAAGCTTAATATTCACTCTAGAACAGAAGGTATTGTCAACCATAAACTTCCAACACCTTAGAAATATGATTGAGTTGTCTTAAGAAAGAAACATTGTTAGATGATCATATCTCAAGATCTGAGATGAAAGATAATTACATAAGTTATTTTTATATTTGATAAAGAAAAAAAAATCACAGTTCTTCCCACCTGGTGGCAAGCAGCGCTAAGTGATTTTGCTTTCTACGAGTTTTTTTTTTTTTTTTTTAACTATCAGGACAAGAAACATGCTAAGTTCTCATAAATGGAAAGCACCTGCTGAGGAAAACATCTATTTTGACTTAAAAGGGGACATTAAAGCCTCTGTCACTTCAAAGGAAGGTGACAATTACAAGAGCAGAAATGAAGCTTGTATATATCCAGGTTATAAGAGTTACAAGTTCAAAAAGTTGAAGTTTTCTTTTTTTTCTTTTTAACTGAAATATTTATTGGTACAATACATATATGCATCATGATTACACTCCATTAGGGGGATTTGTTGAAGTTTTGAAGTTTTGGATGGGCCACTGGAGACTCGTGTCTTTATCCTTCACAGTGTTTTTTTTTCTCTGGTGAAGTTAAAGTCAGTTCCTGGACTTTGGCTTCCTGTTCCTTTACTAGTGAATGAATGTGGGCATCAAAATTGTTCTTTTATTTGATTCTTTCACCAGCTCTAACTGAAGCACGGCAGAGGTCACCCTTCATCTGTTTGTTGCTGAAACCTGTGCTTCTCCCGAAGCACATTAGAACACGGCTAGATTTAACTCACTTACTATTTTGAATGATAATTCTTTGCTTTTAATGTTTAAGAAACTGCTTGTCTAACTTTTATTTGTAAACAACAGCATATTTTCAAGTATTTTAAGACATGATTTTTCAAGAAAAAATTTTCCTCATTTATTGTGGACAGCAGTTAAAAGATAGATAGATAGATAGATAGATAGATAGATAGAGATATAGATAGATAGAGATATCTATCTATATAAAGTCCAATAAAGATATGAATTTTTTAAAAAGAAGCTGGCAAAAATAACTCAAGATTGAGCATTGGTTTTATTTCTGTGACTAAAACTGGAGTCAGTTCTCTACACTCTGGCATCACTGAGATTTAGGTCTGTCAGGTCTGTTGGGCAGGGCTGTTCTGCACCTGGTAAAATACGTCTACCTCCTATGCCAGTCACGTCTCCATGGCTGTGACAAATACTTGGCATAAACACCTAAAGGAGGAAAAATTCCTTTTGTCTAATTTCTTTAGTGATTTCAGCCCATGGACATTTGGCTTTGTTATTCTTAATCCTATGGGGAAAAGCAAACCTTGTGCCAGACGACGTGGTAGAAGAAAGACGCTCACCTCTCACCAGGCAGGAAGGAGAGAGACAGAGAGTAAAACAGAATGCCTTAGGAAGTGGCTGGGGGCAGATATTGTCCCCAACACCATACCCCCAAGACCCATTCTCTTTAATCAAGCTAAAATTCCTGCTTATGCACATGGTAATAATGTAATCAAACAGTGGTCTCATCAATGGGTTGATTCATCCATCGATACTATTAGAACTCTCAGAATCCATTTCTCTCTGTCTGTCTGTCTCTCTTTCTCTGTCTCTGTCTCTGTCTCTGTCTCTGTCTCTGTCTCTCTCTCCCTCTCTCTTTCTCTCTCTCTCCCCCTCCCCACCCACAGAAAATGGCTACCCAGACATGTGTTCTAATAATACTCTACGTATTTCTCAATCCACTCAACCTAATACATGAGATTATGCATCACATTTTCCAAGCTGTGATGACATTGTATTTGAACATTGTACAGTGTCCTTTGAAATGCAAAATAGCCCTGGCTTTAAGATTCTAATGTATAAAAGTTAAATAGAGAGAGTTTTATGTTCAGTAAATGGTAAGTTGTGTATTTATTTTCAAAATATTTTATCAAAAGTTATAAATAAATTGTTTGTCATAATTAGAAATGAAATTTGAAAATACTCTCCTCGGTGGGGTGAAACCAGTAGATACTCAGACTCTCAGATGCTCAAGTCCCTGTATTTCCCTATATTGCAAGTGGATCCTTTTGCTTACTCTAAATCACCCCCAGATACTCATCAAATAAAATGCAAATGTGAGTTCTAACCATTTTTATTTTTGAGACAGGATCTCACTTTGTAGTTCAGGCTGGCCCTGCACTTAGTCTCAAACTCCCAGCAATGCTACTGCCTCTGCCTTCTGAGTTCTAGGATTAAAAGCATGAGCCATCATGCCTGGCACTGTGGTATGTGGTACAAATTGTTGGTGGGTGTGAGTCTCCAAATCTGGCATTGTTGCATGTGGTTACAGGGGATCAAACCCCAGACCCTTGCACTTGCAACGTAGGTGCCAGAACCACTGAGCTAAATCCCCAGCCCAATAAGTTTTAACTTTTTTTTTTTTTTTAAATGTCATTTATTAGTACAACAGCCTGATACATAATGTTTACTTTCATTATGGAAACTGGAACATATAACCTACCTGAATTTTTTCAACCTCTTTCCTTTCCCTCCTTCCACATTTCTTTCTTGCTTGGAGCACACAGTGTTCACAGGCTCAGTGTGAAGTTGGTGGGTGGGCACAAACATTTCAATTCTTTTTCTCATTCTATGTCCCTCTTCTCTCTCCCTCTCTCTCTCCTTCCTCTTTCTTTGATCTCCTTCCCCTCTGAGAACAATCTATGTCTCTGCATCTTATCATTTATCTTTTACTTCTCTGTTTACTGTATTCACTGACTTCTTTAAGAGAAACAATGTGATATTTGAGCTTCCATATCTGCTTAACTCATTTTGCATTATGGTCTAAAGGTGCACCCATTTTCCTACAAATGGCTCCAAGTTGATCTTTCTTTAAAATGAAGTAGTACTCCAATATGTGTAAATCCTACATGTTTTATGTGTTCATTTGTTAAATTATTTATTATATTATATTATTATATTATTTAAGAAGAAATTAAAAAAGGTTGCATACTGTCAACACAGACATTTATTTTCCTTGAATATTTTGGATCAGTTTTTGATTGACCCAGGAAAGTAGAAACTCATAAACACAGAGCTAATAGATAAGGAAAGGGCAGGCCTAAGATCATGAACAGGGATGTATGCTTTAAATTTTCACACATATATCAGTTGTAAAATATTTACTATTTATACAGAGCACTTGGAAAGGACAGAAAAGGAACTTATAATAATTGATAGAGATATTGCATGATAAATTTCATTGTGTATCGCTATGTTTGATGTAATACTATCATATAAAATCAGATACCTCATATGTGCCAAAAGAAAGGCTACCCCAGAGACAGAATTGAATTCAGTAAAATGCCTTTTATGTACACTGTGTTCTCCAAGGTATCATATTTTCACTTGCCCTCAAGCACATATAAGTTGAAATGTTACTTAACATATGAAAGACAACGTGAAGAATTAAGACTGGCAAATGTTGTATGAGTGGGCTCCAAAAAAATCTAAGATTTAGTAACTCTTAGAGACATCTTAATAATTACAGTACTGATGAAACAGAAAGAAAATGGATTCCAGAGATGTAGAATTAAATTGTATGTGTACATAAAATATACCAATAAAATCGATTTTTAAAATTCTTAGTTATAGACAGTTTTCTAATAGTGGGCAAGTTTCTGTGCTAGCTGCTTACTTTTTATGCTTTGCATCATTATATTTCATCTGTAATGTGGACCTAATATTAAATTATAGTATCATTTCAAAATCAAGAAATTTCAAAGATCAAATTACTTAGACAAATGCCTTGCATATAAAATGTTTTTTGTTGAGTATAGTCATGATGTACATGACTCTCAAGAAACTACAAAAATGGTGGTCAGTATAGTCTTTCCCAATCTTCTATCCTAAAAGATAAACAATTGACAATATCTATCATACATGATAGAACTCAGGTTACAATAAGAAGAAAGCATATGTATGTTGTGGGTGAAAGGGTTGTAGGGTAGATAGAGGAATGGGCAAAATTAAGAATTAACTTGTATCATATACTAGTACAAATTCTCAATATTGAGTGTGATTGTGATGTGTATATAAAATGTACCAATAATTAATTCAATTTTAAAAAGATAGCCAATTGATTTAGATAGAAACACATTGAAATAACAAACTAGAAAAAATAAAAAGAAAATCAGGTTTTCCCCCCTTTGGATTTGAGAAAAAAACATTATTTTAGGAAAAATTCATAAATTGAAGTACTTAAAGCCTCATTCAGGAGAAATCTTCTGGGTTTGGTTCAATGTTCAAAGTATCAAGCTAATTTTAAGATTGCAAGGATAAAACAAAGGCACATAGTGTGTTTCACTCATTTATTTCTAGGCACTACAGGATTTAAAAATTATTCTTTGCATGCAACACCCACAAACTACCACTAGTATTTGTATAAGAACTTTAATTTCTCACTTATTATTTTGCATTATAGAGTTTTAAGGAGATTTATGTCCTCAACATGTGATTGAGGACAGTTTGAAATATCTTAAATGGATTTTCAGTTTGGGAAAAAGAAGAATGTTTACCTTCCTCTAGCATTGTCCTGCAAAAGTAACAATTTTTGTTTGATGCACACTGAACTACAAGAATACAACACTCATTTCATCCTAACAATTTATAGATAAAGCATTATAAATTAACTTCCAAATAGGAAACACATGAAAACACAGAACGCACCTTGAAGGGCTATCATATTAGTGTAAAGGAGTCAAAATAAAAATCACATTGGAATGTTGTGTGATAAATGGTACAGCATAAGCCAACAAAGAATAATACATAAAGTCAGAAAAATAATTTCATTTTCATACATATTCTTCTGGTGAGCTAAGAGAAACTGCCTGCCTTAGGGATTAAATATGTAAAGATTTATTAATTCAAAGAACTTTTGTAATTATTTGAGATGACAATTCTAGAGAACATCAAAAGAAATTCTCAAATTTGTTTGTGGTTTTGAATCACTTAAAGGAGCTTATAAACTCTGACTATTTACACCTTTTTATGTTCTCAAATACATTAAAAAATGTTAGAGGTGAAGCTCTTATGGTCATTGGAAAAGTTACACAAGACAAAAGCATTGGAAAAAGAACAAACAGAGACAAATAGGATTATATCAAGCTGAAAAGATCCACATAGGAAAGGGAAACATTCAATACAGTGCAGAGAGCCTAGAAAATGCAAGAAAAAAGTTTGCAAACTGTACATCTCTGACAGGTAACAGGATGAAGAACTTGATCTCCTTCAAGCCTAGGGGATAGAAAGGACCATTTGTAGATGTGTCCAGGAGGATCAAGACAGCGTGACTTTGGGTATTGCATTTGGTTCCTGACTCTTTCCTCTCTGGGACACATTATCTGCTCTGCTTATCTCCCACCATACAGTGAGTATCTTTTTCTGCTACATTTCTCCCTCACAATGCTTCTGTATTGAATCCTCTGGCATTTGGCCTCAGAAGAACCCTCTTTTTCTTTAAGCAGTTGTTATTCATTATATATAGCCAGAAAAAAAGAAATCTGATTGGTATACAGAATTGGTACCAGAGAAGTCACACTATTTCTGTGACTTGTGGCCATGTGGTTTGCTGCAACTGATATGGAGGAGGATTTAGGAAAGTATTTGCGTTTCTTTTCTCTTGTTGCTGAGACAAAATGTCTGACAACCAAAGATAAAAAGGGAAAGGGTTTATTGGATTTGTAGAAGTTTCCATCCATAATTAGCTGGCACATGGCAGAGGGGTGTCACAGAGGAGAAACATTTCCTGGTGCGTAGATGGTAAAAAAAGAAATAAGGGAACCTTAGCAAAGTCTCCCTTCCCCTTTTAATTTATCCAGTCCCAGTACAAGAGGCCTTGAAGGCCAGGTGGTCTGTCTCTGGGCAATGAGTTTATGAGGCTGTTGAAAGGAATCAGATAGTAAAGTTGATAACCCAGAACACTGGAGATTTCAGAAATGTAGAATATCTACAAGTCTACCAAGGAAATCTGTAGGCCACAGGGAAGCAAGCCCAGTGGGAGGTCATGAGGGTTACAATAACCCCCAATGGCCCATTGATAGCTGTGTGATTGATCCTTTTTGATCTCACCTCTTACCACCTAAGTACTGGATATCCAGCATGAAGTTAGAGGAGCTAATAGTGTGAGCCCTGCTGGGATTGCCCTATCTTTTGTTTATTTGTTTTCTGTCTCCATATTCTTTGCTTTGGGAGTGGCAGTGTTTACACTGAGCCATTGTATTTTGGAAGTAAGCTCCCTGTTTTTCAGTTCATAGGAGTCTATAGCTGAGCGTTGCCTAAAGTCTTAGAAGAGACTGATTTGGACTTTTGAGTAAGTCTGAAATTGCTGCAATACTAAACAACGAGTCACTAAGATTTTGGTTTTATTGCATGGTTATAGAATATTAGCTGAAATCATGACCTTGTATTTATTTGCAGATTGAATGAGGCTTAGGGATATGGGCTTGGGTGTTGACCCCTAACTCTTGGGTGGCAAATGAAAGTTAAGCAAGATTGTTGATTGATTCTGTAGCTTCCAAGGTCACTAGCAAAGCACACTTCTCAGTGTTCCTGGTGGTGTAGGGGTGTAATGTTGGATACTATACCTAGTACCTGGACTTTTCCTCTCAAGTACTCTTTTCCTGCTCTGCTTCCAAGTTCCTATGAACAACTTGCTCCCTCAGGCACATCAGGCATGAAATTCCTGCCTCAGAGCCAGCTGATTATGGACTTAATCTTCTGAAGCCATGATCCACTTAAAATTCTCCCCTCCACTACACTGTGTGTGTCAAGTATTTAGTCCCAGCAGCGAGAATGCTTCTGAACACAACATCTGACAAAAATTTGGCTAACCAACTTTATGAGAAACCCAAACAGTCACAAAATAATAGTAACACAATTTGAAAAGTGAACAGGTGTACCACATGGATATTACTTAAAGGAAAACAGACAAATGGCCAAAAAATATATGAAAAATTATTGAACATCACTATTATCCAGGAAATGCAAATCAAAATTACAATGAGACATTATGTAAAGCAGCACAGTTTGTCCAAAAGTTAGTGTAGAATTGCCATTACATAACCTCACTGCGGGCTGCTCACTCAAAGACAGTAAAATACCTACACATTCATATTTACTGCAGCACTATTCACAGTAGCCAGAAAAATTGAAATAATCTAAGTGCTTATCCTTTCATGGCAAGATAGATAAAATGTGGTGCTTATGTTCCATTCCAGTTCAATGGAATAGCATTCAGTCACTAAAAATAAAATAGTTTTTTTTTTTTTTTTTTTTTTTTGAAGACAGGGTCTTGATTTCATAGTTCAGGCTGGCGCTGAGCTCAGACTTGAACTCATAGCAATCCTCCTGCCTCTGCCTCTCAAGTACTGGGATTACAGGTGTGAACCACCACGATTGGCCCTGTAGTATGTGGTTCTGATTGTTGTTTGACATGAGTCTCCATGTCCAACATTGCTGTATGTGGTTATTGGGGATCAAACTTGGGCCCTTGTACTTGCAAAGCAGTGGTTCTAGCAAGAACCACTAAGCTAAATCCCCAGCCCCGAAATAGTATAATTTATAACAATGTGGATGGAATTGGAAATCATTATGCTAAGTCAATTAAGCCAAATAGAAGGAGATAGACTTCATTGTTTCACTGAAATGTAGAATCTACAATATATGAATACATAAACTTGAGAGGAAAACAGTATTTGTCTAAGGCTGTGAGACTAGGAGTGGTGAGGTATGGGGTTAAATTAGTGAACTGGTATCAAACTGAAGTGGATGAAAGAAGGAGGTTCTGTTGTGTCTTTGAACAGCAGCACGACTAGATTTAGTAATAACTTATTGAACATTTTCAAAAAGATATGAGAAAAGATTTCAAATGGTCTACCATAAAGGAATGGTAGATGTTAAAAAGAGAGATATGTTTAACTATATTTCAGTATTATATAATATACACATTTATGGAAACACACATATCACTCCATTTATATGTACATTTGTATGTTTTCATGTATTAAGATGAATTTTTCAAATATATAAAAAACATCTGCATTGCACACCTGTTGTTTCTCTCACAATAGATCATGATAATGATGGTTCAGTATCAGGCTCTTCGTTCAACACAAGCCACTGAAAGCCTTCCCAGTGAATTTGCTCTAAATATAGAGAAAGCAGCATTTCTCTTCATTAGGACTAGTTGAGTTGTAGGTTCGGATCTTCTGGAGACATATGAAAAGAATTCATATGAGGATAAGGACAGAAGAGCAGAAAGGTAAAAGAGAGCTATTCTCAATGTTATGAGGTACCAGAAATATATTAAAAACGAAGGATTTTCTTATCTAGCTGAGCATTTGTTAGATTAATTTCTCCTATCCTAATTATTATAGACATGAGATATTTTATTTAAAAGCTTTAAAGGATGATATTTGTATTATTTCTTTTTGAAATTAAGTTAAAATTTTAAATTAAATAAGGATAATTTGAGTATGAGAAGGAAGAGCCAGAAATGTAAATTTCACTCTCTTATGTCAGTTAACAAACTACATAGGAAATGGAAAATATTTAGTAATTTTTGATATAATTGTACAATGTGAGGGGAAGATTAATCTTGGAGAGCTATAGAAACAAGGAAGAGAACAGCATGCTGAACAGTAAGATTTAGCAAGTAAGACAACCAAGTCCATTTCAGTTCCCAGAGCAAAAACCTCATGCAATGTAACTCACATCCTAAGAAAAAAGAAAGCAGCTATAGGTGATTATTTTTACTTCCTTTTAACCAACAAAACATGCTTTTACATAACCCTGTGAGAGCTATCTCAAAAGATGCTTTTATGTATTCCAAAAATAGGGTAAGACTTAATGCACATAGCTGTCAAGAAAGAACTCTACACGTGAGAGTCTCTTTACAGTGGTTTAGCTAGAAGTATGAAAATCTGTATTTCTGACAAAAGTGGCTTGATGGTTTTGGATATTTTTCATTTCAGTATTAATTTTTTATTACAATATGCTTTGGACCTTATTGTACTATGTAATGGAGAGAGATGACATTTTTAAACAAACAAAAATGTCTATTTTAATCCAAATTAGTGTCTCTAATAATAGAATCTTACGGTTTATGGTACTGTCTCAGTTCTTTAAACAGAGGGCTAGACTTCACTTCAAGTTGGTTGTGTCAGGGCCAAAATACCATTTATGGTAACAGCAAATTATCCTCCATGTGGATTAGTCACAGAAAAATACCTACAATAACTACAGTGTAATTGACTTAATGTCTAAAATGGCAATGAAGAAAAACTATTTTTGAAATTTTTACATAAAACACTTTTTTATGAATTTGGTTTTAGTCTTCTCCATGAACAAGTCTGCCAGAATTTAAACTTTTTTTACTCCCTTTGTGTTATACATCATACATTTCCTTCCTCAGTCAGTGAAAGGGCCAAAGAACTTAGCTGCAAGCAGCTCTGGGCCTTCCAATTACCTTTGCCAAGGACAGAATTTTCCGTTTTGAGCGAGTCACATAAATCAGAATCTCATTCTTAAAGCAGAGATAACAAAGCATGTCTTAAATAAATGAGAACTATTTTATTCTCTTAGGTTGCCACTTATGTTAAGTAAATTATCTCATAATTAATCAGGCGTACAAATTGCCGGGCTACTAAATAGGCTAAGGGGTCTCCAATATAGTTAAATACTCCAAAATAGTTAACTATGTATCTTAGTTCCTTTTTCCTCATTGCTGAAAAAAAAAAATTCAATACCCAAATTTAAAGGTTTCTCCTGCAAGTCTAATCACTTGATGTTCACTTAAGGGTCATTTAGCTCATAGTTTATAAAGGTGTTAGCTGCATGGAAGAATGGAATGTGGCAGAGGAATAACAGTTCATGACAGGGGCAAACACCAAAAGCAAGCAGGCCAGGGAACTGAAAACCTTCTTTCTGCCCCTTCTATCTTGTCTAGACTACATAGGGCAAGTCAGACTCACACCCTTATTCCTCGTGTCCTTGAAACTAACATCATAGCATACATTCTAATCATATATCTGAAATCTGCCTCCTTGGAGGAAGCCCCATCTATGACTTCCGGATGGTTTGGAGACATCTAGACAGGAACCATAAAAGCATTCCTTTAGCCAATAATCCTATCCTGATCCCTTAATTCACTGCTATTTCCCAGCGTTCAATTTCCACTTGTTGATAAGTAATCTGTTAACTGCTATCTTCTTTCCTTGTTCTTAATATGTTCCAAACTAGCTAATTGGATGACCTATTTTTCTCTACCTTTCTTAGTTTATCATTTGTCTGCCAATGTCTTTAAAAAAAATCTCATATAAAAAGAATCTCAGAAAACTGTGAGCCATTTGTATTTCATTTTCTTTGTATTTTGTATCCAATTCATCACCAATGTTGCCACTATTTTTTCTCTGAATTCCATCTCTAATTTTGCCATCTCTTCCTTTCTGCTGTCCAAGACTTCATCACCTCTCTCCTTTGTCTCTCTATATCCACAATGAGGCTTAGCTGAAGAAAGACCTATATTCACGCCTGGGAAAATGAGGAAAACATTATATAGCATGATCTGAGACATGAAAGTTTCATTGAAAGTGAAAAGTTAAATTCAATTTACTTTTATGTTAACACAAATCATATAAAATTCATTTGGCATAATCAGAAGGCATGTCTTCCAGTTGCTTTCGTTTGCCAGTCTATTCACTTGGCCATACCTGATCCACCACCCCTGACATTTCAGCCAATAATGTTTCATGGCACATGCTGCATGTTTTCTAAGATAGTGACTTTTGTTACTTTTTTTCTGTCCTACCAGTACTCCTCACACATGCATGGGAACTGGGTTTCCATCTGGGGTTTTCTAGTCCCCATTTTTTCTCCTCACCATCTTCCAAAACATGTGCCTATGGCAAACCTGGCACGGGTCATGTGCCCATTACTGCACTGCACTCTTGATAGCTCATGGGATTTTCCATCAGCTCTTTTAAGATAATCAGAAATTATTTCTTTAAGGTAACAGAGTGGTTTCCAAAAGTATTAATAGAAGACAGACTCTTTTTTTTTTAATTATCTTTATTGGTACATTAAATATACACATCATGATTGCACTCCATAATGGGGATTTGTACCAGTATAAGACACAACTTAATTCTCATTTTTTCCCATAGCCCCACCCACCCTACCACCTCCCCATATATATAAAATTTGTTTCCTTACTTTTTTGTTACAATCTCAACATTGAAGAAGACAGACTCTTGTTTTAGAAATTTCAAAACAGAGTTTTACATTTGCATAGATAGGCTGACTTTAAAAAACTATTGATTGCATGAACTTTCATCTGTTGTCATGGCTCTCAGTGGTTAATGTAAATACCTAATTACGATTGTATAAGTGAAGAGGATCTGAGTATTTTCGGGGGATTGCTAGTCATTCACATTTCATGCTACAAGATAAGGAGTTTTTCACTCTTCATCCTACCTGTTTTTGTGCCAAGATAAACTGTTACAATTAATTAATAATAATTAATACCATTTTGTGTTTTAAAGGTTTTTTATATGAATTATGTTGGTTTCTGGGTTTTGAGTCACCAAATGAAAATAATGATTCATAATAAAAGCGCAGCCATGACCGTGACCTGCAAATGCATAGCAGTTTAACACAATATTTTTAAATGTTTGAATTCATATAATACAATGGAGTGAAATTAATAGTCCATTCACATTGTTTTTTCCCTAAATTCATGTATTCCTTGAAGATACTCATATACTTTTAAGAAGTTCATTGTATTCTTCACTTTTTATATACTATTGTTATTTATCATGATGGCCAGCAGTAAATGTTCATGTTACCTCATGTCATTATACTAAAACTCTAACCCTAATCTGACTGCATGTGGAGACAAGGCCTATAAGGAGGTAATAATTTTTGTATAACATCATAAGGTAGAGACCCTTATGGGGGTCCTGCTGGGCTGGTATCTTCTTAAGAAAAGGGAACCCAAAGACCATTCTCTGTCTACCATAGAGGACATAGCAAGATGTCAGTTATCAGCAGGCCAAAATGTGAACCCTTATCAATATCATATTTACTTTCATCTTGGACCTCCAGCCTCTAGTATGACAAAAATACATTCCTTTTGTTTAATCTACACATTCTATGGTATTTTGCCATGACAGCTTGCGAAAACTAAAACACTCATAAAGATGTTTACTATTGTAATTTAGAAAAATAACATCAATGTAGGAGAGAAAGACAAGATCATAAAGGCAACACAAGTATTATTTTACATTTTTAAAGTAAATACAAGTTCAACTTATGGCTTAAAATAAATACAATCCTGATTTCTGATTTTCAAAAAAGCATACATATGCCCACTAGGTCAATAGAATTTACCATAGTATAAAGACCGTTAAGGATGAAATATATTTTAAATGTAATATTTGGGAAAATGTAGAATATTATAAAATTGATACTCATAATGGTGTTGAAAAAGAAAACTACTTGCTACAATAGCATTGCTATGTAGTATGCTGTTCTGGTGTGACATAGAGTCATAAAGAGCCAGGATCAAAATAAATCTTCCCCAAACATGTTTCATGACGAATATCACAGTGTAGCTTGCTAGTGAAACTACTTGAAAAATTTGCAAGCACCTTATTTTACTATTTGGAACTTATGCTAATAATTAAATCTTAAATTACCAGAGCAAAATATACTGCAGCCCCAAATGTACACGTAAATTACAAGGGACTAAAACTCTAAGGCTAGAAGAAGAATATAAGTATCTAAATCTTTTACAAATATTAGTTGCTTCCAGGGTCTTTCTTACAATTTTTTTAGAAAGGTAAACTTCCTGGAAACTAACATGCATCAAATTTTATTTTTAAAGTTTGTTTGGATATTTCTAGGAAAATATTTACTAATTGTATTAGTGAGCTGTCCCATCCTTGGAACAAAATACTGAATATCTATCTGTAACTTAAAGGGAAAAGTTTAATTTGTCTCATAGTTGTGGTGGATTCTGTCCATGATCACAGTATCCAATGCAGAAATAGCGTAGTGGTAGGGTGTTGAAGAAAAGGCCGCTCACACTGTGATACCCTGGACAGAGAGAGAATGGAAGCACCACAAGCAGAGTATACCCTTCCTGCTCGGGACCTCAGGGACTGGCTTCTTCCAACCAAGCCACCCATCTCAAGAGCCCACTCAGCTAAGGATCAATCACTGTACGTATCATTCCCTCTTGATCCACTTGACTTCCAAAAGCCCACTCCTGACTTTTGGAGGACATGTTAGATCTAATCCTTAATACCAGTTTATGATCTAGTATTCTTCAAATATTTAAATACACACATTTATAATGTAAAATTTTGGCACAGAAGATTGGAAGTGAATATTTATTTTTAAGACCTAATAGCTTCTGTGAGGAAGCTTTTGCTTACAAAAGCTTTCCCTTGCTATAGTACACATAAGCTCTCATAACTTGTTAATATGATCTTAATTAGCAAAGATGTCTGTATATCAATTAAGTCAGAAAACTTTAGATAATTCTGTCCTATATTATAAAAGTGAGCCCTGAATCTAATGGCATATGTCCCTAGAAGACACACACAAAAAAGAAAAAGTCATATAAAAACAGGGACACATTAGAGGGGTGCAGCCTCAACCAAGGAAAAAGTGGCGCTATTCACGGTTTCATCTCCCTTAGGTAGCTTAGACTAGTCCCTCATGACTACACTTACATTGCAGACTTCCGGCCTCTAGAATTATGGGAAATAAATTATACCTGGTTGAAGGGAAGGCATGGGAAAGGTGAAAAAATAAGAATCGGGATATGTCATGTACAGATAAAAATTCTTGATGATGAATGTGATCATAATGTCTACCTAAAACGTACCAATGAATTCAATTTAAAATAATACAAGTAAGATTAAATTAAGTCATAAAGAGACACCCTCCTCCAATACACTGAAGTCCTTATAAAGGAGCTAGAAAGGCTCATGTTCTTTTTGCAAAAGCAAAAAAGCAAATTCATGTGAGAATACTGGGTCCAGGTATCTATCTCTCCACAAGCTAAGAAGAAATCCCTGAGCTGAAACAAAATTTGCTGGCACCTGAACCATCGTTGACTTCTAGCCTCTGGTTCAGTGAGAAAAGAAAATATCTGCTGTGGAAACCACTGAAGTTATGTGTCTCGTGCACTAGCTGGAGGCAAAGAAAACCAGGAGACAACAGTGATCTGCAGCGTCCCTTGTAGTCTAACGTGAGTATCAGTTCACGCTGCAAATGGTTGTACAGATGAACACCCGTGCCCAGCGGGCTATGGTGAGTGCTTGTACTTTCCTGGGCTTCTTTTCTTCTAGTGTGGAGATTGAATCCCTTTTACTTGCATTAGCCTATAAATCTATGATAAAAGATTTATTTTGGGGCCAGGGATTTAGCTTAGTGGTTCCTGCGCATGCTTGCAAGTGCAACGACCAGGGTTCAATCCCCAGTAACCACACACAATGATGCCGGGCATGGTGGCTCCCACCTGTAATCCCAGCATTCGGGAGGCAGAGGCAGGAGGATTGCTGAAAGTTCAAGGCTGAGCTCAGGCCCAGCCTGAACTATAAAAAGCGAGACCAAGATTTATTTTCACTTATTTCTTCTATCCTTTTAACAGAACTTCAAACAAAGCATAGATTAGAAATGGAATCAGTGAGATTCACAATGTTTTATTGACTTATTTCCTAGTTTCATTTTAGATGAGTAACAAAGAAGCCACCTGGAAATGTGAACATGTAGTAAATATTTTCACTTCTTAAGGCAGCGGAGGCACATTACCGCAAATTTGGGCACTTAAAAAAAAAAAGAAAAATGTATTTCTGAGAATTCTGGAGGTGGGGAAACCCTCTGGTGCTTGCAAAGTTCCAATGCGTGGTGCATCACTGGGTGTTTACTTCCGTTGTCCTCATGTGACAAAATATTCTCCCTGAGATACCCTCCTAAGGACACTAATCTCTTTCATGAGGCCTCTGTTTGCTTGACTGAGTCACTTCCTTAAAGCCCTTGAGCTAAATATGTGGACTGAGGATTTGGCTTCTCCATAGCAGTTGGGGCTAGTGTGGGGAGGACATAAAAAATTCGTCTATAACAATAACTGAAAACATCATTGCTAAGTGTTTTTAATTCACCTCAGAAATAGTACTTGCTGACAATTCTATTGTTTTTCTCGTTCTAATTCTTCTTCATCACCACAGATAGTCACATTTATTCTTCTGAATAGTCTGCCCAATTGAGGATTGCTATACAGGCAAGGAAGGTCAGTAATGGATATTTTCACACTTTATCTAGAAAGAACAGAAAAAGAATCTTCAATAAACAAAGCAATAAGCAAAGCAATAAACAAAGCAATACACGAAGCAATCTTCAGGGATCAAAGCAGTTCCTCAGATTCAGTGCCAGGTGTCTTGGCCGATCTGAGCATCACAACTCCGCTGCTGTATCAGCTACTTACTCTGAGCAGGGAGTCGAGGTGTTCCTACTGTTGGAGAGAGTTGGAGATGGAGAGGCACAAATGTCGTGGGCCTGTATTGAGTCTGCCAAATCCACAGAATGGAAATGAGGGTGCTATGGAGTGTCCACAGGGTATTACATGATTTTTTTCTCCATTTTTCTGTCTGAATATCTTGGATTCCCTTTTTCTTCCTCAATACATTTTCTCTGAGCTCCCTGCCTCCCAGGGACCGAGGGGTGAAATAGGATCATAATTAGAGCAGACCACATCAACACCATCTGTATTTCAGCAGTCAAGGAAGCAATGATGAATACTGAAGTAAGGCATCCTCTCATTTGTTAGAAATACTTGTGTGCAGCGCTCTGTGGCTTTGGCTGCTTCAACTGGGTGTCATACGAAGGAACTAATGATCACACCACCTTAGGGAGAATGGGTGGTGGAGATATTTCACACATGCTGAACTCTCATATTGAAATCATTCATTCAGTCTGTTTACCTGTCAGGACTTAAACCTGGTACTTTTGTTTGTATTTGCAAGTAAATATGTATAAGCAAAACTTGGAAATCCAGACCTAAGTCCCACAGGGTTTACATAAACAAAAAATTCTGTTCTGCAAAGACAATGCTGCTTGTTCTTAGTATCTAATAGTGCTGAATAGTAGGTTAAGTGTATGTATCTAAAATGAGACATTGCTGAATGGTGTTGGACTTACATCTTTTGTAAGGAACTTGAAGTGAAAAGCTATATGTGTTTACACCAATAATACAGAGTGGTCAATTAATAACAGCTTCCAAATTACATTATTGGATTTTCTTTCAAATAAAAATGAACATTCCAAAAATTAAATAGCATATATAAAGCCACAAATGTGTAAATACCATATCATGTCTCTAGTGTGAGAAATTGAAGGTGTAAATGTGGTCCAAAATGTATGACAGGTGTTGTGAAATAGGAAGAAAATGTCCAAAGGGAAACAGTAATGGTGGAAGGGAAAGCAAAGAAAGGAAAGAAAATAATTGACGGTAAAAATTTAAAAAAAGAAAACAAACCTTATGTACAATGGGATGAGACGTTGAACAGAGCCAGGGCCATGGGAAAAAATAAGAATCAATATATTATTATGTACAAAATGGCAATGAGCAATGTGATTACAATGTATTTCCAAAATATATCAATTAATTCAATTTATTTTAATAATGGTGTATGAAGTTATTTTAAATAGATATGTGAGGATATAACTTTAAAGAGAATCTACAGGAGAGGTTGAATTATGTTGTTTCATATTATTAAAAACCATTGAAAAACATTCTGAAATATGTATTCTTTTTGAATACTAAAATAATGAAAAATGAGCCTAGGACAAAATGTCAAAGAGACTCCATACTTTCCTTTTTATGATATTTATTTGATAATTTAGCAACTTTTAGTTTATAAATAGCAGGGAGAAATGTTAGCACAAAATATGCTCTGCACTGTGCTAATTCTAAGTAATCTCATTGGTAATTTTTATATCACATATTTTAAATATGTGAAAAACAACTTTTAATTTTATTTATGGACAGCTCAGTTCATCTTCAAATTTCAAGTTAGGCCATACTGAGAAAAAATATTTGGAACCACTCAGAAATCCATTGCTTTTGTAAAATGAATTACTGTAAAAAAGAGAAGCTTCTAGAGGAAACTTTCCTTGTTCTTTAGTCAAAATATACCACTCTGATAATAGTATGTATGTGTTTTTCTGTGTTTGAAATTTAATAATTTTAATTCTTGTTCCCTCCCATGTGTTTACTAAATTATCAAGCTCAATATTCATATTAATTTTATGACTTACTGAGAGATAATAAATTCATATATTGCTTTTATGGGACTTGACCTGTTAATCTAAACTAACACAGGATGTATTCAGTTATCATTAATTTACTTAAACAATGTAGACTGAAGTCATCAAATATTTCAGTTTGTATGTAAAGCCGTGTGAATATATATAGCTGATTTGTCTACTGAAGAAGGCAGTTTAATTGAGTTTTATATGATTTTACAAAATATGACTATGTGTGAATAAACTTGAACAAAAAAAAGTAGAATCACTTTTAGATAATCAGAATTAATGTGTAGATAGGAAAAATGGGGAAATGAGTAAAACTGTCTCTTCCCACACGTTGACTTACCATGTCCACAAGAGTGTTTGGTAATAGCATATATTATATTTATATTATATATCATTTTCTTATGGGTATCTGCTTATTAACACAATGTTCAACACAAAAGAAGAAAGTTGTGTTGTTCTCATTGTAACTATGCTCCTTTGGCAGATCTAGTTTTTAGCATCTTGCAACAATGTATTTTCCTATATTTTGTTCAAGGGAAAACACCTTTAAACATAATACCAGTAGTTGTTTCTGTACTATGGTTATGAGTCTAGCCGCAACTCTTCTGCTTAACTGGAAATTATGCTTCTACCCTTGTACTTCCCCTCCATGTCACTCTTGTGTTCCAGGTAACAGTCACTGGCACCTCCCATCATGACCTGAGCTCCTTGCAGAGTTCCAAGCACTGATTCTGAATTGACACTCTGGTGAAATCCCAGTACCTCATTACAAATAAGACTGTCTAGCTGTTTAAATTTAATTCTTACATTGTGTTTACTGATTACAAACTGCTCAAGAGTTTACAGCATTATGACTCTAGTCAGCTGTCTCTGATTCAAATAAACTGAGAAGAAAATCAGTAGTACAGCTAAGCCATAGTATAAATGTGCTTTGTCCATAAGTATCTGACATCTAGATTAAACTTTATTTACTAGCTGGATGATCCTGGATAAATTAGTTGACATTCCTGAGCCAGGATCTATCTATCTATCTATCTATCTATCTATCTATCTATCTATCATAAATATAATCTATGATAGATAGATAGATATATTAATATCTATGATAGATAGATATCTATATCTATATCTATCTATCTATCTATCATAGATATCATAGATATGATAGATATAGATAGATAGATAGATAGATAGATAGATAGATAGATATAGATAGTTAGAACCTGGCTAGATAGATAGATAGATAGATATAGATATATAGATATATATAGGATATAATATATGTATATGTATATATCAGTGGCAGCCCTATGTCATTCAAATGGTCCTGTATTTACAGCAGTGCACTTTAGAGTATTTTCACAACCCCAAGTAAGACATACTCACTAGGGATTACCTCAGATTATGTAATTCAGTGTTTTCCTGGCTAGGAATATGTGCTCCGCACTCTGTTGTGATATTAGGCATCAGCATTTGAGCCACAGTTTTCAGTCAGCCCTAAGATTATGAGAGAGAACAGCAGATATGCTATCTACTTCAGAGGGCAATAAATCATCTCACTGCCTAGAAGGCAAGGGCTAAAGAAAGACTTTAGAGACTTGTATCACTTCAAAGTACAAGGGAGGGTTCATCTGGAAGGTCAGTGCTTCAGAGTGGGCAAAGACAAAGACACTCTGAGCTATCATTTATTGGATACACACAATAATAAGAGAAAGTATCAGGTGAATTAGGGGCAAGGTTACTTCGTGTTGATGAGGATCATAGGTCATGAGTATCAGACTCAGATGAAAGCTATAAGGACAGCATTTTTACAACACTAGCTGGGACAAGACAGAAGGCTAGTGAAGAAGTTCTTCTTGGTCCATGAAGTACCAGAACGTCTTCAGCTGATGTACACTTGCCCCTGAGTGTCACTGTATCATGACATGGTTGAGTCCTCAATTTGTGACCCAGGGCAAAATTGAGTCATGTTTCTGCACTTAATAGGTCTTAGATAGGTATAGTCATACTTTGATTATAAAGTGATCTTTCCCCCCAAATTTATGTGGAATGGCCCTGTACTATGCTGCTAAGCTAGAATGTTTGGTAGGTTATACGTATTCTATATATTTTCAACTTAACGATAAGTTTGCCTGATTACAATGTCACTGAATATATACTAAACACAACTCTAACACGTGTGTCTTGACAATCTTCTCTATGCACTTAATTCCTTGGGGGATAGTGGATATTTGCATATTATTATCTTTGGCTATTCCTTCTTCTAATAATACCAGGTAAGATTCAAGAAGCAACAGTTTGTCTTTTTATTTAATTATATTTAATTATATTTCAGTTGATGTGTTCCAAGAGCATAAAATATGCACAGCTGATTTTTAATAAATATTTGTCAAATGTGCCTGGCTCAATTTATTAAGTACAAAATATTTAATAAGTATGGATTAAATAATGTTAATCTTCTATTATTTGCATATCATTGTCATTGAATCACCAATGGTAAAGCATATATCACTGTTTATAAGTTATTATGCAAAGTAGCAGGTAAGTATGAATTGTCCTTGGATTAGCATAGACACAAAAGAAAACAAACGGGAAATGGAGGAAAATTCAGATCATATGTCATATTCTTTAGCTGTATACAAATTCAATATGGAAAACTAGTCAGTGGATTCTTATTCCTCTCAGAAGAAATTTATTCTTGTCCCTTCATTACTATAACGAATTTAAGAAGCAGTTTGAATTTGACACTTACCTTTCCTTTTCTTTTTTTATTTCACTCTATGCTGTGTGCTATACTGATTGTATATTATCCAGCATCTTGCCTTTGCAAGCCAACTTTCTGATATTTTACCTAATTTTTATGTCACTGTCATTGGTTTATGTCATTGTATTTGGAGGTCAATTCGTCCTTTTTTCAATATTAATTTGGCAGTAGAAAGAAAACTGTTGCTACCTTCTTATGGAAATCATGTAATTCCACGTGCCAATAACTGGGAGTAGACACAGGGTACTTCACATTTTCCATTTTATACGTTCTAAACTTGCATAAGACTTTGGGTAATTGACCTCTCCTTGTTTTCTGTAACAAATTTTGAACTTCTCCCAAAACCTAAATTTCCTCCCCTGACTCTAGATAATTAGGAAACTCTGGAAACTACTGTATTTCATAAGACTGAGAAGACTGTCCATGCAGTAAAAACTCTAAGATAACTTTAAGTATGTTTGCATGGTAGTACATTACCAATAAAAGCCAAATGAAGTGAGGTACCTTGAGTTTACCTTTTATTCTGCTAACCAGTTTTTCTCCATAGGTCTACCACTGACTGCTGGGATGAACAGATTTTACTTCATATCATGGAGCAGGTTTTTTCTAATGACTCTATTGGTTTAAAAGATTAACAAAAATCATATTTTCTGATATAGATTTCATTAACAGAATCTAAGTGACTTCAGGTGGTTTGCCTTATCCCTCAGTCCAATTCTATTCCCTCAGCATCCAAACACAATCGATAATTTTAATTCAAAATTTCTTTCAACTAAATGGGCGCCTACTTTTTGTCCTTTTCAGTGTGTGAAAATGAGGTGTTTTCAGGGAGGAAAGAAAGAAAGAACCTTATTTTTACAAACATCCAATGAGTATTTTCTACTATAAGCACTGGTACTTTGAAATCTAACATTGCCAACACCTGAAAGCTCTTGCCTGAAAATGTCAGGGAGCTATCCAGAAATGGCTGCTTTGCCTACTTCACATGCAAAAGCTATCGAGCCTTCCAAACTTATACTTGTCTAAATCAGCAAACCTTCTACAACTCAAATCTAATTTGAATGGTTATGAGCAGCCCTAATTGTGCTACCTTCTAGACCAAACTAGTGAGTTTCTCTTGATTTCATTACCTGCCTCTTACTGTTGAGAGTAAATTAAGGACTCCACACAAGACGATTTTGCTCTATTAAGACAAAACAGTGACATGCTGATTAAATTTAAACTGTCAAACTGCATTGCCTTTCTTACTATTACCATTTGCTGGTCAGTAGAACCACTCATTTTCTTTTCTTTTTTTCTACTTAAGCTTTTGTCTTCAGAAATTAGGAACAAATATGTTAAATATAAATCTCTAAGTTATTAAAACTAAATGTTGAGAGAACAATAGGGATATTTTGAAAAGATTTTTGAGGCCATGTAAATCATAAGGTAAGTAAAAATTCTAGTGCTGTAAGGACACTGTTTTCCTGTTTGTGAAATTGGCATAGAAATTTTAATGTCAACAGATATTTTGTTGATGACTTTCATGAGTTTTAATTTCCTTGGAGATTTTTATATTGTTTTCCATTTTGCCTGAAAAGTAAAGATAACTGCTCCTTAAATTCCTCACTGTGTGTGTGTGTGTGTGTGTGTGTGTGTGTTTGTGTTTGTAGAACATTCCATCTTTAAAAGTTAAAGGAAATTGTGGAAAATTTGTGTTAAGATAACATTAGTATATTCCAGAGTATGGGCTTACTAACAATTTTTAACTCTATAAATAAATTTTTACTTCTCTCTTCTTTGTTTCATTATTGTCATTCATGGTGTCCCAATCATATTTTAAAAATAAAAAAAAAAAACTCATAAACTCAAGGAATTAAAATTCTTTAGGTGCTATCGATAGTATACTATTATGTTTCTTCTAGGAATTTATTTTGGGGAAGATTTTATTTTCCTATATTACTGCAGATGAAGGTAATTATCGTTTAGGTAAACAGCTCTATTCAAGGACAAAGGTAAAAATAGGACAACATGATTTTCACAAAGAATTTTTTTTTGTATTGGAAACAAAAGTGTGAAGGTTTATGCATGGCATGAAAAAGGTGTGTCCAACCTACACTTATTTGGCAGAAAAAAGTGGATTATATCAAATGTTGTCTAAAGGAATTAAAAATCATAAAATAAAGTAGATCTTCTAATAAACTATTGAAACTTGATGTGGAAGAGTGTAGCAAGTAGAAATAAATCATGCTGTGTGCTGATGTATTGTCCATGGACACACATAGTTCAGGCCTTTTTCATGAGAAATGTTTCTTCCACATGAAACACTTAAACATCTATACCCTTATTTCACTCTTCCAGTATGCACATCACTTCATGCACTGCACTGAACATATTTTCTTTACAATAAGTCTAAATTAACAATTCAACTGTATATGTAGATATTGATTTCTGGAGGACTAGTATGTCAGCCTTGAATTTAATAAAGTTTAGCAAATATAAGTATTATCTCTACTTTAAAATGATTAGTGTTCAATGTGGGAAATTTTGTCTTTCTCATTCTATTAATTTTAACTTCTTCCTTGGCTTTTCTGATTCCTAGCTTCTATTGTTCAGACTTAATAAAAACATAATAACTAAACCTTTATTACTTTTTCCTAAATTAAATCTAAATAGTAACAATTTTCACAAAAAAATTCAAAATGATATAAAATAGAAATATATCATTATCAGTGGATCTATGAAATGTAGATTTCAGCACCATTATATTCTCTTAACATTATAATATGCAATATCAAATGATATCATTAATTTAAAAACAGGTGCATACACAATTTACCTAATACCCAATGGAAAGTTTTATCTTTTATTTCATTTTTTGCCAAATATTTTTATTGATCCTTAAATGAAATGAAGTGTCTTATTGATTTACTGCTGTACCATTCTCTTTTAAAAATATGCATTGCAATGGGCCAGGCATTTAATTCAGTGGTTCCAGCATGTGCCTTGCAAGTGAAAGGTCCCAAGTTCAGTCCCCAGTAACCAGATACAACAATGCTGGACATGGTGACTTATACTTGTAATTCTAGCACTCTGGAGGCAGAAGCAGGAGGACTGCTCTGAGTTCAAGGCTCACCTGGTGAAATAGTGAGCTCAGGGCAGCTTGAACTACAAAAACAAGAACTTGACTCAAAAAAGAAAAAGACAAAATAAATGCATCACATGTTGTAAAATAAAAATGAAAGAAGCACTTCTGGTTATGTGGTTAATCACATTATTATGACACTGCTGTATCTATTGTCTGGGATACTGATCCAAAGGCAAAAGCTTTATTTTTTGTTAGATTTTTTAAAATATTTAACCTAGACAAGTGACTTTATTAGATTACTACCTGACATTCACATTGTTGGAAGAAATTTTAGTGTTTAACAATCAAAAAATTATTTTATAGAAGAATTAAATTTACATAAAGCCAAAACTTGAAAGGCAGTTTGTGATTCATTTTACAGAGCAGAAAAGAGACTCTTACACCAAGTCAAAACATGTGTTTCCTGATTGTTTTTCCCAAAGCAGTAGGTAGATGATTAACCCCAGGGGCTATGCAGCCTTTGATGTTAGAAAGTTCAAGGCTCTTGTGCCCTCTCTTTACATTTTTGTTCTGCAATTTATTGATGTACCTTTTTGCAACTTATTTAAAGCTCCTGGTGGCAAATATCCTAGTAAACGATGAATATTCACACCAAATTTTAAAAGATAATTGAGAATCTGCAGTGCAGCTGTTATGAACACAGGTTGTGCTGCAGTCAGAGAAAATAACTGCAAAGTCTGATAATACTGGATGGTTACCAAGGAACTAGATTCTGGAAGCCAATCGGGCCCCAATATATAGCACAGATACTAAGGATCCCTCTACATTTTTTTCTATTATACTTCATAAAGACTAAACAGGATGATTTTACTAGTTTTGAAGGGTTTTAGTGTTTCTTCCCAAACATGGTGACTTGGAATCTGGCAGATTTGATTGAATAGAGTGTGAGTTTGACAAACGCCACTGCTCAGGACCTTCCCAAGTTTACAAAGTAGGCACTGACCATGCTGCTTTCATTTTGGGAGGTGACACTCTTCCAGAGAACAGGAGAACTCATTTCCTTCCAGCTGCTGGGTTGATGCAGCCAGTTTCTTTTTTCAAGGAAGGTGGTGATTCAGCAAGGAGAAATATTCCTGTACAACTCACATTTCAGAGTATAAGGGGAGTCTTCTTTATACAAAGACTTGATGCTTTACATGTTATAGGTTTTGAGGGTGCTCTGTGTGTGTTTGTTTGAAATGTTTCAGAAATTTTAGCACATGGATATCCTTAACCTGAAAACCCAAAATATAAAATGATCCAGAATCTAAAATATTTTGACCATCTTAGGAGATGATCAAACTGTGATATCTAATTTCTGTCTTGAAAAATTATTAGGTCCTTGTTTTAAGGGTATCCACCAGATTGGTTTAGGCCAACTTAGAAAATCACTGTCTTGATCAAGTCAAATACAAGATATTGATTCTTGATTTCATTAACCAAATCCTTTCAGCCTGATCTTGGAATGTCATTTAATGATGGTGGTAGTATCCATAATATTCATAGGTCTCACCCACAGCATGCTTATACAGAGTATGAATATCAGGAATGGGAATCTTAGGGATTGTTTTAGAATTTTTCCTGCCACTTTGATGAAGAAACTGATAGCACAGAATCTGGTAGGTAATAAATTACCAGCACGTGTTGATTATCACTGTGTTCAGTTCTCAGCTGATAGTAACAATATCTTCAAGGGCAACCTCTTCATATTTTTTATTATTTTTATTTCTCAAAAGATAGCATTGATACAGTTTCACGTAAAAAACAGTGAAGCTCAATAATATCTATTTTGCTACTATAACAATCACTAAGGTTCACCTCACTCCTTGACCACTTAGAAGGCATTATTTGCATTTAGAGAGCTCAGAGCAGCAAATGTAGTTGACTCTTATAAGCACAAAGAGAACAGCAATACTACCCATAGTAAAGTCTGATATTAGCCAATTTCATTACTTTTCTGGACAATGGTTTCACCTTGTCTTTGGCCATACCACCCTTATCATCTGGTTTACCTCATAAAAGTAATTACATTCATACAATGAAGTTCACAAACAGCAGCATAACCAAGTATTGTCTTTGTCCAATAATTGAAATAGTAAACCCCAAGTCAGTTTATCACTTGCATTCATTATCTCTCTTCTTTTATACTCTATTAAATTAAAACATCAATATAAAGTTTTATGTCCACAACAGAAACTACTAAGTGGTTTAAAAGTTTGATTTATAAAGATTAATTTGGTTTATTTTAATTAAAAATAATTTTAACCCATGTTCAGTGACAGAAAAGGTTGAAGTAATTTGTAAAGGGATGGTCTTTGTGTCTTCTACAAATTTTAGCAATATAAAACATTCTGGAAGCCTAATAATCTCTAATTATATAAAATGAATGCATATTTTGTATTTAGTTTCTTAGAGTATATTGAGATCTGTGTTATGATTTTCCCTCTAGTTTATATTAGATATCTTTTGATTCCCAGAGAAATTTACAACTGCATTGAGTTTAAATAGCTGGTCCACTGAAAGCCATTTTGCAAAAATATGGTTCTCATATGAGCTAAATTCATTAATTTTTGGATTGACTCAAATTAAAAGCAGAGTTAGTATCTTACACTTGGGAGAAATGCACTAGCTCAGTGGTCTCTTTTGATAAAAACATAAGGCTATAATGAAAATCTACTTTCATTAAAATTGGACTCTACATATTGTACTGTGTAAATCATTTTATGTCCCCTAAAAAGCATTTCCACTCTTTCTCAAATGATATTTATTGGTATTTTTCCATCTGTTTTTGAGATAGTTAAGGCTAATTATTAAAGTTTGACAAGATGGTGTAGCAGAGGATCTTAAGTTAACAGTCTGAATATGTACGGGTTTTTGTTTTGATTTGTTTTGAGACAGGGTCTCTCTTTGTAGTTCAGACTGGTCATGAACTCAGCCTCCAACTAAGCAATCCTCCTGCTTCTGCCTCCCAAGTGCTGGGATTACAGGCAGGACCCAGCACGCCCAACATTGTGTTATGTGGTACTGATTGCTGGTGTGTGAGGGTCACCACACCCAGTATTGCTGTATGTGTTACCAGGGTTCAAACCAGGGCCCTTGGACTTGCAAGGCAGATGCCACAAACCAGTGAGCTAAATCCTTGGCCCCTGAATGTGTACTTTTACCTAGGGTACTAATAGCTCAATAAATCTTTGTTGCAGAAATTATCAGCCATCAGTTTATAAATCAGAATATTGGGTATGTTTTAGTCCTTAAATTTTCACATAAGCATAAGTTGATATCAAAATACAGACCAACCTAGTACAAAGCTTAATCTGACCACCTCATTTCTATTTTGTTATGTCTAAGCAATATACCTTTTCACTAGGGTGTGGTTTTCCTCACTTAACTATAACAATATTTTTTTTAATTGAAAGAAGATTGATTTCCATCAAATAATTCTGTGGAAGAGAGCAATTGGTTCTTATTTTCTCAAGTAAGTGTATAGCATTGGTGGGAAGGAATAACCAATGCCTTAACAGAGAGAGCTACAGTTATATTTGGTTCTCAGACAATCTGCAAGGCATTGTAGCCTATTTAGATGGTATACTGGGACTGTTCATCTGTTATGTAACAGTGATTTTAGCTCAGTTTAAAGGTATAATATTTGGAAGATTTAACCTTCACTTTGACTACATAGGGATAAATGAGATAATTAGGACTGGAGAAATTTTCAGATGGATTTGTACATAACTAGAACATAAACTAATACATATTGACATTTTAAATCAATTTTTCTTCTCATACATTTCACTGAATTAGCAGCTCAACTTTATTGCTCTAGATAACATTAGAGAAGATTCATGCCTACAGTCTCCCTACTTATAAACACATTTGTCTCAGTTTCATTAAAAACACAGTTTTATTTCATTTTAGAATATAGAATTTCATAGTGTCATCTATTTGTATAAACTATTACAAAGTAATAGTTTTGGGATACTTTTCATCCATATATATGACTTTTGAAGAGACTGTCCTGATATATGTTTAAAATAGCCAGGAGTTAATGTTAATGAAATCTTGTTGGTTAACTCTAGCTGCCTCTTTGCTTTAAAAATAAAGTTTTAGGAACAGATACTTTTCAGAGGAAGAAGTAAGAGCAGCTAAGAAGCATATGAAGAAATGCTCAACATCATTAGTCATTCGAGAGATGCAGATGAAAACAACATTGAGATTTCATCTCACTCCACATAGAATGGCTGCCATTTCAGAATCAGCCAACGGCAAATGTTGGCGAGGCTGTGGAGAAGAAGGAACGTTTCTCCACTGTTGGTGGGACTGTAGACTCGTACAACCCCTGTGGAGATCAGTTTGGAGAATCCTCAAAAAGCTAGGATTGACAGTCCCATTTGACCCGGCCATTGCCCTGCTAGGTATATACACACAAGAATTAAAAGACTCATATCACAGTGACATATGTGCACCCATGTTTATAGCAGCCCAATTTGTGATTGCTACATCTTGGAAACAACCCAAATGTCCATCAACTGCAGACTGGATAAAAAAGCTGTGGTTCTTCTACAGAATGGAGTACTACTCTGCCATAAAAAATGATAACTTTGAATCATTTCTACTTAAATGGGCATACCTTGAGGATATCCTCATAAGTCAAATAAATAGGGCACAGATAGGTACATATCGCATCTTTTCTCTGGTATGAGAAAATGAAGATGTAAATGAGTCCTAGCATTGTATGTTATATATTGTGAAATAGAAAATGCTCAATGTAAAATAAGGTGAGAGGGGACAATGTTGAGATTGTAACAAAAAAGTAAGGAAACAAATTTTATGTATATGGGGGGGTGGTAGGGTGGGTAGGGCTATGGGAAAAAATGAGAATTAAGTTGTGTCTTATACTGGTACAAATCCCCATTATGGAGTGCAATCATGATGTGTATATTTAATGTACCAATAAAGATT
>PVIR01015911.1:0-37364 GCA_004026965.1 Petromus typicus
ATGTCACTGTGATAAGAGTCTTTTAATTCTTTTGTGTATATACCTAGCAGGGCAATGGCCGGGTCAAATGGGACCATCAATCCTAGCTTTTTGAGGATTCTCCAAACTGATCTCCACAGGGGTTGTACGAGTCTACAGTCCCACCAACAGTGGAGAAGGGTTCCTTCTTCTCCGCAGCCTCGCCAACATTTGCCGTTGTCTTCACTGTTTCTATTTGGAATTACTCACCACTGTGGCTTGCTGTTGTCTGCTCTTCTGTTACTACCAGCTTCTCAAGGCGGGCACCTTCAGAGTTTGGATACCTGTCATTCGGCAGTGTGATCATCATGGACTTTCCGTTCTGGGTTGGATAAATCTTGACATGGTATTTCTCGTGGTTATTTGGGGGTCTTGTTTGTTTGGTGTGTGTGTCTGTGTCTGTGTGTGTGCACATGGTGTGTGTGTCTATGCGCTATTGGAGACTGAACCCAGGACCTTGCATGACAGGCAACTGGTCTACCACTGAACATGTGTGCCCCTCACCCTATCTGAAAATCATTAAGTAATATTTTTATTAAGTATAAAACATATTAAAATTTTAAGTAAATTATCTGGTCTCCCAACCACAAAACTTCACTCTGACTTGACTATATTATTCATGGAAGGAAAAATAGCAGTTGGTTTCCGGTGCAGAAATCTACTCTATAATCAGATTTTCAGAAATATAACTACTCTTTCATAGCAGTAATAAAACAAAACAATATAAATCAGGTTAAATAAGCAACAGTACCCTTCATCTGACTTAGACTACTATTTAACAAATTATCCTCACAACTTTGTGTGTTGCTTAAAATCTCACCCCTACTTTAGCTAAAATAAGCCCCACTGTGATATGGATTCTTTACTTTTTTGTTTTTGTTTTTGTAGTTTGAGACAGGGTCTTGTTTCAGCTGGCTTTAAACTTACAAAGCAGCCTACTCTGGCCTTGAGGGGATCGTCCTGCCTCAGCGTGTCAGGTGCTGGGATTATGGGAATGCATCACCACACCTGATTTTAATTTCTTAATAAATACCCCTTAGTTGGAAAACTCTCTCATGTCTACCTCAGAATGCATAGAAATATTCCTTCTTTTCTCTCTGATGATACTATCATGTGACAGTATCTTCATACTTGTCTTCTGTCCTCTACGTTTCAAGTTCTGGATGTTTAGCTTACTAGCTCACATCTTGGGGGAAGGCAATGGTTTTCTAGTTTCCTCTGTTATTATATTTGGCATTCTTTGGGTCTCTCATAGTATCTTTACATTTAAGCCAAGTGGACAGATTCCGAAAGACTTGCAGGACTAGATGATGATTTTGGAAGAGGAACTAAGTGCAACACAGAAGCCTCCTGCAGAGGACAGGAAGGAAAACACAACTTCTGGGTAGAATCCACCATATTGTTTCTTCTCCCTGCTGCTAAAAAGCACAGGTACAAAGCTCATGAAGTCTCACTGAGGTATTCTGGTGAATTTTTAACTATTCCTGCCTGAAGAAGCGGCAGAAAATAATTTGGTGAGGATTTTTTTAAAGGTGTTTAAAAGTTCTGTTTATAAGCCTAGTTCAAGAATCAGGTCAATCCCTAGTTTGGGGCAAGGATATAACTAATGGAAAGATAGTCTATTAACAGCTCTTCAAGGACTTCTTGAAACAAAAAGAACCACATTCCCCTTTGATCAAAAGACTTTTCTTCTCATTTTAAACAGAGAGGATCATCCATCTTTCCTTAGAATATGGACATTTTTAAGACTATCAGGCTGAAGGTCAGTTTGGTGTATCAGATGGAGACAGCAAGTCAGCTCAGATAAGAGTTTCCAAAGCGATCCATCACTCGAATAAAAGCCCAGCAGCAGGTATTGATCGTAATCCTGAAGACGGTTGAAAGGAGGTCACAGCAGAGCGAGTGTTCAGGAATATGAAAGGTGAGACTGAAACAACGTGACACACACATGGGAAACGGCAACTGCTACGGGCCAGCTGCAGGACTCGAGAGCCAAGTCAAGCACGACCTGAAAAGCCCTGCGGGTGCCTTTATATCAGCCAGATGGAGAACTCAGATGGGAACCAGAGGGCTTCGATTTCCAGGCGGAGGAGACTGGATTGACCTTTAGCCAGCGTGAGTCAGGGGAGATGAGCACACTCTGAAAACCACGGAAGTGACATCACATCGATGCCTGGCACAACAGACGACGACCCTCCTGCTGGCCTGCAGGTCCTTGCCCACCGGGCCCACCGGGCTGCTGCTCTCTCCCCTTCCTCTCCCCAAATTCGGGAGGCTCTGGCTCCTCTGCCGACGTTTCAGCTTCCTCCTCATTGCATTTTAAACCTCATCTTGGTTCCACTATGTCCTCACTTCTCACGTTCCCTGGATGCCCCTGAGCAGTGTGGTCGGTACCTATAAACTCACACGAGGAAAACAAAAGTCACTTTCTTGATTTTTCTGCTTTGTATTATCGTTCTACTGAGCAGCAGAAATTTAATCTCGTTTAGTCTTTTGTCTGTTTTTGTCTGTTTCAAGACACAGTCTCACTTTGTAGTTCAGGCTGACCCTGAACTCACTATGTAGCCCAGGCTAGCCTGGAACTCACAGCAATCCTCCTGCCTCTGCCACCCAAGTGCTGGGGGATTACAAGGGTGAGTCACTATGCCCAGCTTAATCTCGTTTAATCTTCTTTTAAAAATTGATTTTATTGGTACAATTTATATATACATTCTGATCACAATCAGTATTGAGAATTTGTATCATCACATGACACAACTTCTCATTCCTCACGTTTCCCTGCCCTTCAAACCCCCCACCCCCTACATATATAAGCTTTGTTTCCTTCTTTTTAATCATCAAATTTTTTCTTTCCCTTCTTTACTTACCCCCATCCTCTTTCCCCTTTGAATATTTAATCTAGGAATTTTCCTTCTCAGACAAAAATATTCACAGAGTTGTCCAAGAGCCTGCCAGTCCGAAGCTTCCTACCCGGCTTCCAGACATCCCTGCTGCACGTGTACGTGGCCCCTTTGGGGCCAACCCACAGCTCTGTCCCCAACACCTTCCTTCCACCGCTGCACTCACGACAGCCTGGGCAAAGTACTTATAGTCTTCACACTGACTGGGGAGGAAGTAGAAGAGATGATTATGCTCCTCACATTCTCCACTACTGTGCCCAACACCTGGATCTTTTCTCATTCCTTTCCTCACACAGACTACAGAAATACCACCCCCAGAAACTAGTTTTCTGTCCTCTGGAGAAGCCAGGAGCCCAGAGCATGGCTCAGATAGGGCAGGTGCGAAAGGGAAGAGGAAGTGGTCTCACAGTGCAGGGTGAGAGTGAAGGAGTTGGTTAATGCTCCAAAATGGTATCACGTAAGAACAGCTTAAAAGCCAGCAGTATTGGAATCACCCCTGATCTGCTTGTAGCTTCTGTCGTGCTGTACTATGCATCTTTTGTTACCACTAAGGGCAACTTTCTTCTTTCAGCCTCCCTCAAGGAGCCATCCATGGCCCACCTCTGCTCTTTCTCTCCCTCCACATACTCTGACAATGACAATAATGATCTTTATATTCATGACATGTGTACATTAGAGCAATCAAGGATGTCATAGTTGATGCTACAGATGCATTTTTAAATACATACATTGTATATTCTTCTTGTTGTAAAATATACATAACAAATTTCACTATTTTAATTATTTTCAGTGTACCACCTAGTTGCATTAAAATAGTCACACTGTCATGCAACCATCACTACTATCTCCAGAACTTGTCATCAACCCAAAAAGAGACTCTGTACCCATTATCACCATGTTTCCAGCATTCGACTCGCTTTCTATGAATTGGTTGTTCTGTCTATCTCAAATAAATGGAATCAAATAATGTTTCTCCTTTTATGTCTGGCTTATTTTACTTAGTGTAATGTTTTCAGGGTTCACCCATGTTGTAGCACCCATCAGAATTTCCTTCTCCTTAAAAAGAAATATTCCATTGCATATATACCACATTTTGTACATCCTTTTGTTTTGTTTTGTTTTTTGTTTTTTTGTTTTTTGAGACAGAGTCTTGCTTTTTGTAGTTCAGGCTGGCCCCACGCTCAGCCTGGAACTCACAGAAATCCTCCTGCTTCTGCCTCCCACGTGCTGGGATTACAGATTTGATCCACCACTTCCAGCACTGTGGCATGTGCTTTTGATTGTTGGTGGGTGTGAGTCTCCATACCTGGCATTATTGTATGTGGTTTCCAGGGATTGAACCTGGGCCCTTGCACTTGCAAGGCAGGCACTGGAACACTGAGCTAAATCCCTGGCTCTGTACATCTATTTATCCATCAGTGGATATTTGAGTTGTTACTGCTTCTCGATTATTATGAATGATGATACTGTCAACATGGGTGTACATAAATCTGTTCAAGGCCTGTTTTCAAGTTTTTTGCATATAGACCTGGATGTGGAACTACTTTATTATGTAGTAATTATATATTTAATTTTTGAGACCCATCATACTATTTTCCATAGTACTTATAATATATGTGGCAATACTATAGTAACTATACTATATAGTAGCCCTACTATACTATATACTATACTATACTATATTATACTATATATGGTCAGTATATTATCACCAGGAACACACAAGGTTCAGATTTCTTTATATCCTTGACAGTAGTTTGTATTTTCTGTTTTGGTTATAACTAGCTATCCTAATGGGTGTGAAATACTATTTCATTGTGGTTTTCATTTGTATTTCCTCAATGATCAGTGACAAGTGCATAGTTTTACAATTTTATTGGCCATTTGTACTGTATACTTCTTTCAGAGCTGTATACTGATCAAATACCTTAACCTTTTTACAGCTGGAGTTTTTGTTGTTGTGTTGAGTAGTAGCACTTATTTATATACTTGAGATATTAGTCTCTTATCAAATATATGACTTGAAAAAATTCCCTTCAAGTCTATGGGTTGCCTTTTCACTTTCTTGAGAGTGTCATTTGAGAACCAAAACATTTTAATTTTGATGAAATACAGTTTATTTATTTTTTCTTTCATTGCTTGTGCTTTTAATGTCATATTAAAATTCATTCCAGATTGAAAGTCTCAAAGTTTTTCCTCTTTATTTTCTTCCAAGAATTTTATCATTTAATTATATATATAACCATGTGTATATATATATATACATATATATACAAATATATGTATAACCATATATATATATATGTATATATACATACATATATAGATCTTTGATCTACTTTGAGTTGATCTTTTCTATGTGCTTTAATATAAGGGTTCAACTTCATTCTTTGGCATGTGGAAACACAATTTTCCCAGAAATATTTCTCAAAAGGCATTTTTAGATATTTTTAAGTACCTATTAAACAATATTCTGCTTTTTAAAACACTACAATGAAGACAGAAGATCTTTTCTTCATAGTTCTGGGTCACCAATAAGTTCACAGATGCTCACTCCATGATATATTCCAGCAACTGTCCAATTGTTCTCAGACAGCTAGCACTTATTTGTTCTTATCTAGGCTTTTATTGCTTTTATTTGTCCTTGTTTGTTATCAGACTATCAACTGTCAAGCTCTTGATTGTTTTATCTTCTTTATACAAAGGTGTTATCTTCATTTGTTTCTATAGATTAACAAAGCTGGGAATCAAACATAGCAGAAATTGATACAAACTTGAAGTTCATATTTGTTAAGGGAAAATTCATGAATAGAACAAAGGGAATGATGCCTTTAACATCTGTTAAACAACTTTATTAGAGCTGTTGACTCTGCTAGAGCACTGTTGTTTGTGTTGAGGTCTTCATCTGTCCTTGACGTCCACACAACAGGGAATCACTCATTGATGTCTTTGTAAATGTGTAAACCCAAGCTCTTCAGTGTGGGAGTGGGATTCTTGGTATACAGTAACTGCCAACTTCCATGGTGTAAATACCCTCAGTATGGCCATGTTCAGACCACAGTATGACATCACTGAACACAGGATTGGAAAGAAATATTCAGTATGGGGTCATTCTACAGCACTTTTACCGTATGCATATAATTCTCATAGCTAAGCAAGTTAATTAGAAAATGAAGCATTCTGTGTATTTATTATTTTTATTACTGCTACTTTAATTCTTTTTAGTTTTTTTTTTTTTTTTGAGCCACATTTAACAACTGGCTCACCAAATTCTTGAATATTTCATCATTTCTTGCAAGCTGGGACAAGGCAGCTTCAACTCATTTTCTAATATTACTCATCTACTTTGAACAGAGGTTGACAGAATTATAAAATTTATTATTCCAAGAATTTGTACAGACAGAAGTTATAGTTTGTGAAGGTTTAATTAGTAAGTGACATACCTGACTTGTTACCAAGGGAAACAGGAATATTTGTGTGGTATTCTGAAAAATACATGATAGTTAAAACTTCCTGATTCTTTATTTTGTGGTAAGCATGAGAGAAAATTCTTTATAGTCTCTTGCTTAGTCCTCATAAAAGATCAGGTATTTTCTGTAAGTGAAGAAACTAAGACTTCTGGAGGTTCATGTGTTCCATGAAATTCAGGTTGGGAGACTCTGTGTGTGATTCTTTTTTTCTTTAGACAGGGTCTCGCTTTGTAGTTCAGGCTGGCCCTGAGCTCTGCCTCAGACTCACATCATAGCAATCCTCTTGCCTCTGCCTCCCCAGTGCTGGGATTACAGGAGTGAGCCACCATGCCTGGCACTGTGGTATGTGGTACTGGTTGCTTCTGGGGTGAATCTCCATGCCCAGTATTGTATGTGGTTTCTGGGGATCGAACCCAGGCCCTTGTGCTTGCAAGACAGGCGTCGGAACCACTGAGCTAAATCCCCGGCCCTGTGTGTGATTCTTGATCCTACGAGAATTCTTTATCAGAGCCCACTGTTCCCTTGATGATGACTAAGTAAAGGGACTGAAGGAAGAGAATGTGATGGGGCCAAGAATGTAGTAGACCATGGTACAAGAGGAAGTTTGAGACAGCCAGATGATCAGATCATGCAGACCTTTATTCAGGCCACGTTAGAGTTTGGTCTTCTTATCCAGATGCATTAAAAACCACCAAGCACTTTTAATGGTAGGCGTTGAAATGTGTTCAACTCTGCCATTTGGAGGAATTTTATGTGAAATAGGGTTCAGTATACACAGGACAAAAGTTAAACAGTGACTGTAGGATACTGGCAGAGGATACCAGGCAATGGAGCTGGGGTGGACTAGTTTCTGATTTCCATAGCTGGGAGGGTGATGGCACCATTCACTGAGATGGGAAATAGCACAAGAGAAATAGCCTATGTTAGCAATCAAGAGATGAATTTTGGTATGTTAACTGAGCAGTTTCTTTAAAAGTACTAAGAAGAAAAATTATATGAGGAATTAGAAACTCACACCTTTAACATCTAAAATTTTCTTATATCATATCTTTGATTTTTTTACTTCTTTTTCTCTGTCTTTTTGTGGGAATTTTATTAATTGCTCTTAAGACATTAATTTGACTCTCTACTTATATTTTTTTAAAAAATCATTTATCAGCCATCTTCTATACCTATATTTTAAGTTATTAGAATAGTTCAATTATATAGAAAATAAATTATGAAATTTATTAATTGTAGCCCCTATGTTTTTAATTCCTAAAATTTCTTTTAGCATCCTCTAGTGATTCTTTTTTTCATCCTATCTTGGATTCACTTTATGAATGTGTTATCTTAGTAAGATGTTGACTTCTTGTTCTTAAGGTTCCTCTGCTCTTCTCTTCTGAATCTTGCCTCTGCTTCTTTCTTCCGTTTGCTTATTCTGATCGCTTACAGGTTGAATCTTCACTTTTCTACTGTGCTTTGATTTCCATTAAAGATGGAGGGACTTGTAGCTGGAAAATCCGGGACTTGGGGAAACAAGGCTTGCTGTGTGTGGTGTCCTTGTGAGATGGTCCAGCACTAAGAGTTCTTTCTATTGGGGAATTTTTAAATACTGGATTCTGAGTTTTCTCTCTGAAGCTGTTGAGTTTTCTTTAAAATCCCCCAGCCTCCTGCTGGGAAAGGCTGGCTACTGGCAAAGGACAGGGGCTAGGTGTCCCACAATTCCATGTCCATGTTCTTACTTCTACCTTCTGTTTCATCTCAAGCCTACTCCGGATCTAAAGCCTCTAGTTAAAATTTCCCAAAATGAACCTCTGCTCTCCCACTGGATTGGTGGTGGGAGATGAATATCAAGAAAGAGGTTGAGAAGGGGAAGGTGTAGTGGTTCACTGCCTATGGATCTGGGCCTCCGGCATCCAGATTTGAAAATTTTCCATTCTATTACTGGCCCTCCAACAGTTTTCAACCTCAAAACCTGACTTAATCTCGCATCTGTTTTTCTAGTTCTTTCTACACTGTGTTAAAATTCTTTTTTTTTCTTTTATTGTCATTTTACAGAAGTTTGGGAAGAAGAAGAGATAAGTGTATGTGAATATTTTCATATTTAACATGAAATATCTGCTTTCTGTTTTAAGATTCAAATTTTATGTAAGGTGGTTTGTTTTTGTTTTTGTTTTTGAGCCAGGGTCTGGCTTTGTAGTTCAGGCTGGCCCTGAGCTCAGCCTCAAACTCACATCACAGCAATCCTCCTGCCTCTGCCTCCCGAATGCTGGGATTACAGGCGTGAGCCACCACGGCTGGCACTGTGGTATGTGGTACTGATTGCTGCTGGGCGTGAGTCTCCATGCCCATTATTGTATATGGTTACTGAATTGAACCCTGGCCCTTGAGCTTGCAAGACAGGTGCCAGAACCACTGAGCTAAATCCCGGGCCCAAAATTTACATAAGTTTTTAAAAGATCATTAACTCTATAATTACCAGAATAAGGTAGTTGCATTCATATGAATGATCATTACCAAAAACAAATCAAAAGAGCAAAAGTACCGATAGTCTGGCTCAAATCATCCAATTGTATCACTATAAAAGATCTCATGTTACTTGATCAAACATTATATATTTGTAGATAAAGGAGCAGTAAGAAATAGAGTCAAGAAACTAAGCCATCTTTACAGTGTAAAAATCTCTCATAATGTGTACTTTCCGCATGTGATTTGGCAAATTCTCACAATTATTTTAAGCTGTTGTGAGTTTACGAGTTGAGTGGTCTTTCCGATGAACTTGATGTGTCTCTCCATATACACGTCCGCCGACTGACCCGTGACCGTGTGCTTGCTGTTGAGTTGGGAAGTGAGCAGCATTTTCATTGGCATCTGAGGTGAGGTGCTCCTCTGAGAACCCCTGAAAATAGTAAAAGAGCTGGACTTGCAAGGAAAAGCATAAGGTTCCGATGGTGCCCCGCCGGATAAAAGCAAGGAATTACCTGTCCCCCACAGCACAGGAGCTGAATAGCTCTAGGTAAGCACATCGTCATTGTGATTGAAGTGGAAGAGAAAGCAGTGAGAGAGCTTCTACTTGGCATCTGAGTACCAGGCGAGTAAAGGAGGAAGGAAAACGCTTTCAGGGCCTCAAGAGCAGTTAACAAATCCTGAAAGGGAAGAAGTGGGCAAAGCCGCACTGCTTGAAAGTTTTATTGAAAAAGAAGAGAAAGAGCTTCACACAAAAGGGGAAGAAATGGTGCTGTCAGTGTTCAGAAAAGATGGTAATGTAAGCTACAGGAAAGAATCGGGTGGAAAGAGCACTTCCGATTCACACATTTTTATAGAAAACTACATGTAACGTTCAATTCTTAATGAAATACAATGGATTTTTTTAAAGCAGTTTTAAAATATAGCCTTTGGGTTGTGGAGATGCTGGTCAAAGTACAGAAAATTTCATTTAGAAGGAATAAGAAAAAATATGTAGGGAGCCAATACAGGGAAGAAATTTCACTGTAACATTCATTAAAAAATTCTGACCTTGAGGAAGAATACCAGGAATAGTTAGGGAAAAGAAACTCAGGAAGGTCATTTCCAGAAAGAACTACTCACAGACATTTATTGACAAAATTTGCCAAGAAGCAAAATGATGAAAAAAAATGTCAAAGATGAAAACAACTTTTTTCTCCAGTTGACAAATTCCCCAGGGATGACTTCTCTTCACAGCATTTGTTGCAAACTATGGTTGTTAGTAAAAAGAGAAAAAATCCATCTACTGATTCTTTGCAAAATGAACAACACGCATATATCAGAAGCTTTAAAACTCATTTGTTTAATTTTATTAAACTATACATAAGAAGAGTAATTTAATTATAAGGTTAGTACTGTAATAATAATTTATGATATAGCCATATGAAAGAAAAATAAAACATCATGATACAGCATTTTAATGCAGATTTACTCTCCTTTCTAATACCATCTGCAAACTCTTAATTAATTGTTATTTCTCTGTGTTTGGAAAGCAATACTTATCGGGGTTTGTAAGAAAGACCTTGACTTAAGGTGAGCTTCCAAGGCCACTCAAAAGGGTTAACTCAGGGTCTGTACAGATTCATAATAAGAAATATTTTATTGTTCACATTCCTTGTGTTCATGTCCCTGAAAAAATGTGCTGCTACCAGAACAGCCTAAGTCACTCTGTGTTGACTTATAAGCAGGGTGCAATACTTCCTGGTCAGACGCCCCCGCCCCAGGCTCTCCAGAAATGACCACAGTCACTGTATTTAGTGAACTATAAATGACAGCCTGAAAGCCAGAGTCCCTGAAGTGCATGAAGTGACTCACTAAGCTCACGCAGTACCCATCACTGATGACAGCCTAGAACAGAGCGTGCTGCTTAGTTTCTACTGCCACCTTTCCATTCCTGCTCATGTATTGGGAAGCAAAGCAGAAGGAGAAAGAGGGCCAGATAATGGGCAGGGTTCTGAGAGAAAAGCATCTCAGTTCTTCAAAAGGGTTTGGTAGGAGATAGGGGACCCTTTGGGATACGTTGTGTAAGACAGATACTGATACTTACACTACTACTATTTATTTCCCTCCATGCTCACTTCCTGTCCTTCATGCCTCTAGCCCTGTCTCTCTTTGTCTCTTTTTAGTTGGTGAAACATGCTTCTTTATTCCATTCCTCGACGAGGCCTCTTACTGCAGCCGCCTCCTCCTTTCTTCTTGTTCATCTTCTTCTCCTCCTCCTCCTCCTCCTACTTCTTTATCTTCTTCTTCTCTCTCCTTTTTTTAAGTGAATTGTCCTTAATGAGTATGTTCCAGTTCATGCTATGTAACAAATCGACACCAAACCTAGAGATTTAAAATCACAACATAAAAACAGTGCATGTAATTTAAGTAGAGAGCTAGACAACAGGCCCGAGGTCCTGGAATCAAGTGTGGCCATGACTCATAACAAACTAATGCCCGTGAGTTTAATCACCTTTCTCACCATTCATTTCTCCCAACTGATCCCTCTCCAGCCCTGGAGTGCTTTTACTTTGTAGCCACTCTCTCTCTCCTGAAAGCCTTGCACTAATCGGCTTGTTGAACATGTTTCTTCAAAACAGAACAGCTCCTTTCACTTCAAATTCTGTCCCACTGGGCATATAAAGACTGACTTTAAGGTATAACCCAGTCCTAATATGCACTGGGTATTTTATCCTTTTCATCTGTTATCATATTTTAACTAAGGGCAAATTGCTTGAGTGATGGTCCCTTAAGAAGCGTAGAATCTTACAGCTAGGAGGGGATATAAATCCATAAAATCAAAAGCCATATATTCTACATGTTTTCTAATACAGAAAATTATAACCACTCCTTCCAGCACTGGCATCTCTCCTCATTACTTTAAAGCTTGAATAAAATGTGCATGTATAAAATTTTAACCAAATCTTTTTTCACTTAAAGTGGAAGTTGTCCTTGGGAGAAATCTCTTTCAGGAGGCAAAACACTTATTCAGATTATGTCTCTCTTATTCAAAACATTTGGATGAGTCTGCTTTTTGAATTGCTTTTAGAACTTTTTTTTTAGCAAATCAGTTCTTTTTACCTGATCGTTTTACTTGCTCATCCATTTGCTGTTTCTTCTCTCTTGCTCTTTCGGGACCACTGAGTCAGCTCTGTTACCCCCTGGCCTGCCATACTGGCTCTATGCCTTTACCCTACAGCTTTGTTGTGTTAGCAAAAATAAGAGAGATTCAGAAAAGACTCAAGAGGCCTGAAAGAAATTCACAATGGGGATTGACAGGCACATTTTGCTAAGCAAATAAAACGCATGTGGTCTAGAAAAAAGTTTATTTCAAAATGTTCATTTCTATTTTAAGTACTGTAAGTACTCAAGAGGAACTGACTTCCAGAAATGGAAACCATTGCAGCATAAAATGTTTATTTAGCTTAGTTCTAGGTGCTGGGTGTGTGTCCTTCAAGGATCAGACAGCAGGTCTTTGCTCTTGATAGGAGAAGAAAGACAATACGTAAAAACAGAAGTTAAGTGGTGAGGAAAGAGTTTAAAACACAACATAATGGGGAGTGGCTGGGCAATGGCTTCGAACTGGGGTCAGAGAGAGCTTTGTGGACAAAGGGCTTTGTGAACTGAGATGGACCGAGAAGGGCAGAGCATCCCCATGGAAAGTGCAGCTGCTGCACAGGCCCCAGACAAAAACAGAAAGACAAGGAAGAGACAAAAGGCAGGAACTGAGACAGGCAGGCAGGGCCACATCTGCAGAGGCAGAGTGAGCGTCTTCAGGCAATGGAAGAGTGCACACTGTGTCTGCTGTGCTGAAACTCACTGCTTCAGAGCTGGAAGCAAGGAAGATGGTGATGAATAAACAAGTGGTGGCCACAGTACACACGGATAGGAGGAAATGAGCTATCAAGCTGAGAAAAGATGCAGAGGAGCCTGGAAGGCATAACGCTAGGTGAGAGGAAGCAGTCTGACAAAGCTACATCGGTATAATCCCAACAATCTGACATTCCAGATGAGGCAAATGTGGGAGTGAAGAGAAGTGAATAGAGGAAGCACGGAGGTTATTTAAGGCAATGAAACTATCCTGTATGATGTTATAAGGAATACATCTCATTATACTTTTGTAAAAGCCACAGACAGTACGAGTGGAACTTCATATAAACTATGAACTTTAGTTCATATTGTGCATCAATATTATTACAGAGATGTATGGCACTAACATAAGGTGTTAATAATAGGAGAAATAATAGGTGAGGAGATATGTGGGAACTTACTCTGTACATCCCATTCAATCTTTCTGTAAAACCAATTAAAAGTCAGTTTTTGAAAAAGTAGATGCTAAAGGAAAGATAGGTTGCAGGAAGACTTCTTTGGAGCCTTCGCTGTAGTCCAGGTGAAGAGAATGTGGCCTGGATTTAGGTCCAGAGGAGAGAGGGAAGAAAAAAGATGAGGAATACAGATCTAGAGCATGTCTTGGAAATTAGTTCAACAGCACTTACTGATAGCCAGGATGTGAGGCTGAAAGAGGCTTTGGGGTCTGAGGCCCTGGTGGCCAAGGAGTTTCTTCACACTGTGGCAGGCTCTCCACCTTCTCCAGGGTCAGTTCTGGTGTCTCAGCAGACGGAGACTTGCATCTCAAACGTGCCTCCCTGTGCACAGGGCTTCTCCTCAGAACCTCACATTCAGCATTCCTTTTTATTTAGGGGAGAGGTACACAACCAGAGCAGCTTTGAGCAGGGGTTGGCCAGGTACAGCCCAAATGGACTCAACTCCTGCTTTTATGCAGCCCATAGCCAAGAATGCTTTTTACATTTTTAGGGAGTTGGGAAAAAAAACCAAAGGAAGAACATCTTGTAACAGGTGAAAATGATAAGACATTCACATTTTGGTGTCTATAAGTACAGTTTTATTGAAAGATAGCCACCCTTATTCCCTTGGTCTTTTCTGTCCCTGCAAAGCAGAACTGAGTCTTGCGTCAGAAACTATATGGCTTGAAAAGCCTAAGGTACCATCTGTCTGTCTCAGAAAAAGCTTGCTGACCCTGGTTCAGAGCACAAGATCCACACTACCATGTGGACACAAGATTATCTATCCTCAGCATGGTCCTCTTGGACACACTTTAGCATGAAGTCTGTCTTCTACTTTCATCCTTGTACTCTTCACAGGACCATTTTATTCAGTAACTTCTTAAATTTCTGCTTCGACACTGACTTCATTTCTATTTATCATTACACATAAACTGCCTGATGGATATTTTCATTTGTATAGTCCTTAAACTCAACATTTCCAGAATGGAATTAGCTACCTTCCCGTAATACCTGTGTTATTTATTCCTCAGTGTGGTATAATAAATGTAGTCGGTCTAATGAAAATAATGCAGTTGGTGGTTCCTTCTTAGAACAGAGCTTCAAAAACGAGGGACTTTCTTTCTTTTTTTTTTGCTTTTTTTTGCCCTGAGCTCAGCCTCAAACTCACATCACAGCAATCCTCCTGCCTCTGCCTCCCGAGTGCTGGGATTACAGGTGTGAACCACCACGCCCGGCACTGTGGTATGTGGTACTGACTGCTGCTGGGCATGAGTCTCCACACCCAGTATTGTATGTGGTTACCGGGGGATCGAACCCAGGTCCTTGTGCTTGCAAGACAGTCGCCGGAACCACTGAGCTAAATCCCTGGCCAAATGAGGGACTTTCTGACTGAGGCGATTGTATTTTGTTTGGCCCCTTTCAGCTACACTTGAGTTTCTGCCAGTGAGGTGACACCCAATGGTCTATGGATAGTTTCAAGAGAAGGGCTGGCCATGCCAGAAAGAGCTGGCTTGTGACTGGAGGGCTGGAGCTACAATCCCCGCCCTCCTCCCCACACAGGGAGGGGAACCGAGTTCCAACCAGAGGCTGGTGCTTCAGCCAGGCCTACCTCTCCAAGATCTGGGCAGAACGGAAATGGAAGCCAGAGAGCTTCCTGGAGGGTGAACATACGGATGTACCTCTCAGAGGTGGCACAGCCCAACCCCAGGGAGCAGAGGCTCTTCCGCTCAGGACCTCCCAACTTGTTCTCTCTAACTTTGCCCCTGGGTATTCATTTGTATGCTTACCCGGATACTATCAGCCTTTTCTATGAGTCATTTTAGTGAATTATTAAGCCTGGCATGAACTGTAGGGATTCCTAATTTGTAGCCAAGTCAGCTGAAGTGTGGACTGCATAGGAACACCATTGAGGGTAGGGATCTGAAGGGTAGGGATCTGAAATGAGGGCAATCTTAGGGGACAGAGCACCCTACCTCACAGGATCTGTGCTAACTGTAGGTCAGAATTGAATTAAACTGGAAGAGACCAGTTGGTGTTGGAGAATTGGAGTTAAGTATACCTAACTAAAAGCTTCTCCACCCAACCAGTCATCCAAGGTAGAAGTCTAATAGTTATTTTAGACTTGGCTTACAGTCTATCCTCCATGTTCAATTTCAGTAATGTCAAATGGCTTTCTAAATATATACTGACCCAGCCTCTATACCTCAACTTCTCTTTTCCCTCCCTTGCTGCCTCATTAGTATACTCAGTGACTGTCACATGCTGTTAGAGTAACATCCTGAGGAGCACAGCTCAAGTCTTGCCTCCTCTCTGATCAATCCATTGGTTTTTTTTTTAATTCAAATCTTTATTGGTCCATTATGAATACACATCATCATCACATTCAACATTAAGAGTTTGTACCAGAATATGACATGACTTGGTTCTCGTTTTTTCCCCTTCTGATCTCCTGTTTTAATTAGTGATCTACTGAAAATGCAGATCTGATCCAGTCTGAAAACCATTTAGACTGTTTTCTCTTTTTTTTTTTTTTTTTTTAGGTTTTTTGAGACAGGGTCTCGCTTTGTAGTTCAGGCTGGCCCTGAGCTTAGCCTCAAACTCACATCACAGCAATCCTCCTGCCTCTGCCTCCCGAGTGCTGGGATTGCAGGTGTGAGCCACCACGCCCGGCACTGTGGTATGTGGTACTGATTGCTGCTGAGCGTGAGTCTCCATGCCCAGTACTGTATGTGGTTACTGAGGACCGAACCTGGGTCCTTGCGCTTGCAAGACAGGTGCCAGAACCACTGAGCTAAATCCCTGGCCCCATTTAGACTGTTTTCTACCTCAGCAGTGGGCTCAGTCTGGAGGTGAGCCACATCTCCAACAAGGCAGCTGGACTACACTCACATGGATTCTGAGGCCTTGCCAAGAACCCTCTCAGGGCAACGTCAGTGCTCTCTTGCCTGTAGTTTTTGTATCAGACACTTTAAGGATTTGCTTTCAACACTGGATTCATGCTGATGAAAAAAATCATAGACTTTTTGAGTTATTTCTGTTTCATGAAAAATAAAATATCGATCATTTTTAAATAAAAATTTTTTTACCACCAGTTAGGTAATACTTTATGAAGTTTCATCATTCAGACCATTTAAAATGTCTGTGGCCTTCAAATTCTATATACCCAATTTTTTTTTTTTTTTGATTTGGACTATAATCAGAGCTTGCAGAACTCGAGGTAAATCTTATTCCAAGTCAACTTCTTTAAACTGTCAAGGGAATGTATGTTTCAGGTAATGAGAGAGGTCACCTTGAGTCAAAGAGGGAACTGAAGCAGGAAATGTATCCCCAGATTTCTGTATGAGAATACTTCACGTATGGTAGGATCCATCCCTTTGTTACCAGGTACATAGCTCTACAGGATGGGAATAATTCTGTAATATCTCACCTGTGTGGATTATCTATTCTTGTTACCTTGTGGGTAATTTAAGAGCTATTTGTATTTTAAAAGAAATCATTCACTTTATCAGCAATACACAGGTGACTTGACTTTAAACTTAGGTAATTATAATAATGAAAGCGCTAATACCACATTCACAAGCATGTGCGGACCCTCTCTCTTTGCCTATTGTCTAGAAACCATTATGCTGTGTGTGGCTTTCTTTCTGCTCCTGTTTCCTTGGACCCCTTCCAAGATTCAGCCTGTTATTATTTAAACTCTCTCTGAATGGTGGTATGTTGGTATTTTTGTGCCCTGCCTCGTATGACTTACGAATTTTTTTCATTCGTGGTGAGATAGCTTCCATAGCTATTCACAACCATTATTCATTCCACATGCTGCAAATATAATGCCCACCTAATCAATCACCACTTCGGCATTTGAAAATAAAACCATCCTTTCTTTATTTTATTAGGCAAATTAGTCAAATGAATGTTTTCTAAAACTTGCTGCCTCTTTTTAGGGCCCTTGGCTTTCAGCCTGCCTTCTCTGCTGTCTTCTTCTTTTCCTCCTGTTTGCAAACAGTATCAATTCCCTTCACTGTGTTGGGGTATTCGATCCTCTAAACTTCGCCATCTGCTTTCATGGTCGCACATCCTCCGTTGGGAACACCCCCTTCTGATGGGTCACGGGGTAGCCTGAAACTGTCAGGGGTAGAAGCCTCCACTTCCCTCTGCCCGTGATGTGCACAGAAAGTCTTGGACTGAGATAAGGGAACTCGCACAGGTCCTACTTCCGGAAGGTGCAGCAATCATAACCAGTATGAACTATGGACAGTCTCAAAATGCCATTGTTGATGGTTTGCTTGAAACAAGGTAGTAAAAAGAAAAAAAAATGATGGAGTAGCTTACACACTTAATTCTTTTCTTACAACCAATATGTCCCTTAATTTTTCCATTTCAGTATAATTTTGAGAGAGATCCTTTTGTTTCAAGAAAACAAAAGGGTACTTTTGTGTCAACACAATATTTTTGTCAATTAAACTTCTTGAGAAAAAGGGAGAGAGAGGAAGAGAGAGAGGGAGAGAGAAAGAATAGTGACGCCTGAAGCATCTGCTACTATGAGAAGTTTTTTGGCTGAAGCCTGTTAGAGGGAACTCCGCTAACTATTGTCCCAGCAAAGCAAATGGCTCTTAGAATCATGGATTTTTCTAATATATATTTGTAAGCAATTCAACTCCAGTTTTAGGGAAGACTCGGTACAGCATACATTATTTTAATAGACATACAGTAGTACTTTAAATCGTCTTTGCCATCTGCTCATCATGATTATAAATGCAAGAAGAGCATATTTTACATTAGCATCAGAAACTACCGCGATATTAGGGATGGAAATGCTCATGTAGGCCCTTTGTGCAAACCCGAACGCATCTGTGCCATTTCTCTTTTCTTTCCACAATGCACATCCGAGAATGAAGATGCTTGTTTCTCATGGACTTTCCTGACATGGAAGATAATATTTAGGCAAGAAATTCATTGGGAGGAAAATTTTGACTTGTTGTTCAACTAAATATGCTTTTAAAACTATAGGAGCTCATATGTCTGGTTCCTGTTTGGAGCTAACAGCTCCTATTTGGCTGTTAGCTTCTGACTAATGAGGGAGAAAAAATAATATTCCAAGAACATACAGCAAATTGACTATAATCTTTGATGTCCATCAGAGATACAATGTATAACAAGGTGTTTCTTTTTCTAGAAATAAAATGTAAAATATATGGGATGCAGTAAATTGATGGAACCCCTAATAGAGAATTGAAAAAGTATCTGGATTGGCATACGTTCTGTTTTTCATTTGTATCTTTATAGCCGGATGATCTTTCTAGAAGAGCCCCAGTACCATCTTCATGGTACCTGAAGCAGGAAGGAAGCCTCAGTTCTATTTCCGTTGCTAGGCCAGTGAACGCCATCATATAAATATATTTATGCCATGAGAAATGGCAGAGACTCTCTAACAAGTAGGGTTTATAAAAACACAGATTCTCTTTGGGTCTCCCAAATCCACTGATCCTTTTTTCCTCCAAATGAAGTCACCTTTCACAAGCGAAAGTGGCTTTCATAACTCTGGACCTGAGATAGTAAGGGAGCAAGAGTGACCTCCCAAAATTCAGGGCTAGATTCCATCCTTCCCTGGGGTTAGAGAAGGGTTAGTTCATCTCTGAGAGATGTAAGATTTCAAAGCAGAAAGATTTAGGGGAGTAAAAGTTGCCCAGAATGCTATTTTATAATAATAATTTATTTCACCAAGCACAAATTTCATCTTTGCTAATCACACTTATTAGAAGTGACTTCTATTTCATCTAAACTCCTGTGGCAAGTATGTAGCCTTCATTGTGGGCCTAGAGAGTCTTGTCAGTAGTTATTTCTTCAAAGAGACGGTAATCCTGCTAGCCCTCACCAGGCAGGACGAGTCCTTTTACATCTGTGCAACGAGCATGTACGAGTGCCCCCCCACATGCCAGCCACGAGGCGCTGCAGCAGGAAGCCCGTGACCTTGTCCTTGACAAGCTCCTGCATCTCCCCGGGGATGTCTCTGCTCATCATATGGTATCCAGGCGATGCCCATAACATGACAGGTGGAGAGGGGAGTCTGTGGCTGGCCCGAGCCTTGGTTCTTTGGACCTTAGAAAGCCTGACGTTCAGGTTCTGACATCAGTGCACCATGGCTCACAACCTCTGAGCTTGATTTTTGGGCAGTGAGTGGAATCATTAAAAGGAAAAGATTTATCCTGAAGGGATATGAGCCTCTAGTCAGTGTGGCCTTCGATGGCCCCATGTTTGAAATGGACAAGCAAATGAGTGAATACTGTTCACTGGCCACAACATACATGTACACAGTGCTTTCACCATCAGATTTTATAGTGTTTAATATAAGCACAAGTGAAATATTGCCTTGAATGCTTTAAATTATTACTTCAGCTTGAAAAAAATTCCTCGCAATTAGAAATTGAGTCATACAAAAGATCAGATGCAAAAGGCAAATTTCCTTCTTCCCTCTCATGGAAACAATTACTGTTATCATTGTCTAGTTAGGCCTTCCAGAAAATCCCTATGCATAGACATATGTGTCATATAGGTACACAGTATGCATTTATATAACCTCCTTCCACTCTGAAATGTGAGCGTTCGCTCTGCTGTACGCTATTCTGAGTCACCTCCAATGACTCTGTATGAACTGCAGAATGAATCCTTCACACACTCCTGTTTCGGTGTGGACCGCTCTGACCCAGCTTTTTAAATCGCATTTCCTATTGCATTGTTTGAATGTTCTATGACTTATTTAACCAACTTCTCACTTAAGAGCACTTAGATCAGTTATATAGACAAGAATTTCCTAACAAAATGAATGAAGTTCCCTGAGCAAATATGATACCAAGGAAGCTAAGTCTCAATTTATACTAAATTTTAATGGGCTCAGGGGCCCACACTCTGCTGCTCTGGAGGAGCCAAGAGGGGTGGTCCCTGGCCCTTCTCTGTGCACAGCGTAGGTGTCAGATGGAAGAGGGTAAACGCTTCCCAGATGACGAAGGCCACAGCAGCCTTCCAGGTTTCTGGGTCCTGTTCTGTCTGTGTTGTCTTGACCAGGCCTTCCTTAACGGGGTCCTACCTAACTGTTCCCCTTTTCTGGCCCAGCCCTTGCACTTGCCAGGCCTGGCGAGTCAGTGTGACCTGCCACCTCTGTCCTCAGAACGCCCAGTTCTCTGCTAGCTTCCCAGGCCTCCCTGCCCAACCCACTTGCTGAGGCTCACATCTGTGCATCTGCAGGCTTCCTCGGCCACTCCCCACACGGAGACTCTGTTACTTCTCTGGGCTCTTGAACACTTCACTTTTGCAGGTCCAGCTCTGCAGCTAGCTCCTCCCAGGGTCTCCTTTCTGATTCCTCTTATTCACCCTTCCTCCTGGCGTCTGAAGGCCTTGAAGCTCAAAAATGAGCAATCACCGCTTCTCTGTCAACACTCTTGCCCAAGATGACTGAACTAATACCCTACTCACTACGGTTGAATGAGAAAAATGCCCTGGATTCATCCTCGACTGCTTTCTCTTTCTTACATCAGGCAGCATCGAGGTCCCATGTATTCTATGGTTCCTGTTCTAGCCAGAATTGCACTGTCTCTAGTCTGAGCCTCTCTATGTGACACAGTATTCGTGAGTAAGAAAAAGCAGCCTGGAAACAGCTACACAAGAAATACAATATGGCTGGCACCAATAATGTGAAAGAGTTCCCATGCTTCACAAGCTTTTGAAGTTCTAGTTTGAATGAAATCCCATTCTAACCCTACCCTCTTCGCTTAGGGTGGGAGAAAAGGCCAGGGAAGAAGTGAAGTGCATGGCACACACGGTCATTGCCCACTGCTGCCCCCTGCAGTGCACCCGACAAGGTGTCAGTCATCACAAGACCCTGGCCAAAGGCTGAGGCACATCTAGATGCCACTGTCTAATACGGCAGCCATGAGCCACAGGTGGCCACTGAGCTGTGGCATCTCCATCTGAACAGAGTTCCGCTGCAAGCCTGAAACACAAACCCAACTTCCAAGATCTAGGGCAACAGCAACAGCAGAGAACGTAAAACATCTGGTGATGTAGAAGGGGACTATGCGTGTTGACAGGGTATGATTCTGTATGGTTAAGTTGATTATAACATTTTTGGGTTAAATGAAATATGATACTAATATTTGGTCACAATTTATTTTTCCTGGGTTTCTAGAACATTGAAAATTACCTAAATGGCTTGTATTATGTTTCTGTTAGATAGCATTGGTTTAGGAGGTCTGATGACTGGGGAGTTGTGACATTTCAGTGACATGTAAACCCACGAACACTAATTCCTGAGACGTTTCCATGGTGTAAGAACATTCAGGAAATGAAAAGTCCAGGGGACTTCAGTCCAGAGCCCCAATGGAGGCACAGCTTCGTCCTGAAGAAGGAATTCAACTTCTAAAATGATCTGTTTATGCACAAACACCAATTAAACACCTACTACTTGCTTGGCAAGTAGACACTGAGCTAGACACTGATTCATATGGGATAGGAAAAATCCTATATCTTATGAAATCTATCACAGATCCAAAAGAATTGTTCCAATAGTATTGCTATAATTCTAATAAAGGGTTGTACAAAGCATGAGTAGTACTCCTTTACCAAAGCCAGGCTTAATCAATAAAGTGGAGGATAAAACTGGGGGTTGGTATAAAAGGTAATGCACTGATTATCTTTGAGAACTTATAAACTCAGCGAGTCAAAAATGGGAGAAATTTTACAATTCCCATTCATTTCAAAAGGACAGTGGTTATTTTTCATATTTCTTTGGACCAAGAGCCTCTAGCACACTTGAAACTGCTCTACCACTGAGCCATCCTCAGCCTGACAAGGCTTGTTTTATATGCGATGTATTCGCGTGTTGTGCAAGTAAAGCCCCATACTCAAGTCCTGTTCTGACACCTCCTCCTCAACCCGGTGTTCCTGTGAGCCAGCCAGGCTGACTCTGAGAGGGAAGAGGCACAGATGGGGCTTGGGCCATCTTGTACGAAATTCTCAGTGGTACTGCACAGAGCCTCTGGAGCTTCTCCCCCTCCTCACAATACTGTGGCTAATGGTAGGTGTCCCCTAATCTAGGGCACTGAAACCTGTCCAATTATTGGACCCTTAGGAAATGTGTCATACCCCAATACCCAGTACACAAAATTCAAGGGAATTTTATACAGCCTCCTACTGTGCACTTAATAATCAGCTGTATTTAAATGAAAATGTTTTGAAAGGGGAATTACTTTGGTGATTGAGACTGGCTAGGAATTTCCTCTGCTGAGTCTTATGCCAGTAGGAGGCACACTACAGCAGAAGGCTCTATCCAGGTGGGAAGGGTAAACAGAACCACACTTCGTGGCCCAGAATTACAGATAGTTGATGTACAGTCACACAAACATTTTCTCACGGCACTAAGTGGCCATAACTCTATAGACAGTGGCCGGTCAACTCCAGAGCAAACCATTAACCACATTAGAGAAAATAGCTCTGGAGAGGTATCGCTCAATGGTTTTAACTTCAAAAGATGTCACAAGAAGAGCCACAAATTATTATTGCTGACAATTTGTACAATTTGTCCCTGGTGAAATGTGTGTGTCCCTACACTGCTCCATTTTACATAACAATATGAAATATTAAAAGGGAAAAACGTTTTGTAATAAACAGCAGTTTTGCTGATTGCGGTTGATTATGCTAAGCAGCTTGTCCCGGGGGGTGTCAGAGGAGACTTAATAGCTCCGATAACTAATCTCCACGACTGACCTCTCCCCTCTGCTGATGAAGCCTATTCAAAAACCTGCGGCCCTTTGCTCATTCGCAGATCGTACATTTCTGAACTGTTTTGATCATGCATATATTTGCTATTTGTTGTGTACAGGATGTGTGAGTGTATGTGTGTGTGGGATGTGTGTGTGTGTGTGTGTGTGTGTGTGTGTGTAAAAATATATAATGCAAGAAGAAAGATTCCTCCCAGGGCTGTCTTATGCATTATTAAAAGAAGAAACAAACTACACAAGCATTAAGATGATGCATATTTACACCATTCTCACCAGATATCAACATGTCTTTAACTACAGCTAAGGACTATTTCTCTAGGGAGAGGACAGACCCATGTGAAGGAATAAGAGGTGGAATTCTTTTGCTCCAAAAATAAAGGGCAGGATGTCTTTGTGGGGACGAGCGTCATCCTGGTCATCTCATCAGCCTCGATGGCTGGTACTCAGAAGCAAAGTGCTATTCAATCACGAAGCAATTTCATTTTTCTGATAAAAGTTTTTGATTTTAATGGAATTTCATAGAGAACATTTCAGAGAGTGGAGAAATCGGTAAGTGCAGATAAATATGTAACTGCCGATGTGTAAGTGTCTATAATTTGCAGTTTGCTCATCCGCCTTTCTCCAATCCAGAGATGTTTACCAAACCGCAGGAGAAATGTGTGTGGGGGGAGGTGAGAGCAAAGCTTTCAGAGCACAAAGGCGATTGGTCCATCCCAGATTATGCAAATGTGGTCATCCTGGGGAGATAAAATAAAGACAAAGAGGGAAGGAAAAATCAACCACTCAAGAAGTAAAGTGTGTATATGACTTGCCAGCAAAAGGAGTAGACTCGGTACCACAGGACAAAAAAGTCCAGTATTCTATGAGACAAATAGCGGCTGAGGCAGGCTGATAAATATTTCCTGTAGGATTTGAAGCAGGTGGCCACCAGCAAAACAAAAATCCCTAGGGGGCAGTACATAATTAACAATTTGAAGATGTGGGCACATGCCATTGTCTCAAAGGGAGCTGGGGAATCCTGGGCCCCTAAACCTGAGTTCCCATATTAATCACATGACCCCCCATAAATAAACAGTCATGTTTCCCCAGTGGCGCTGACGACCCCTCCGCTCCGGCTGGTGGACCGGTCCAGGCTGATGGTGTCATTTTCCTATGATTTTATATCAGCACCACCCAGCCTGTTCCTCTAGTCTCGGGGAGAGCGCTGGCTTGGTTAGGAAAGCAAAGGAATGTTTGTTTTTTCTCTTAACAAAGAAATAGATAAAATTAAGACTAAGAGAGGAAAGCCATATAGACAGGGCGACTGTCCGTGTCTTTAAAGACTTACAGTGGTCACTATTTCTGAGAACAACTTTCTTTCAACTAAATTGGACCCACAAACAACAAAGTCACAGGAGAAATAAAAAGTCTGGGGAAAGAAGTCTTGTAGAGACTTAGGTGTGATTTGAAATTCACTTTAGTTTGTTTCAGGACATGCTGGATTTGGGAGGGTGGAAGAAGCTGATGGCAGAGGGAAAGGAAAGCATGCGGAAACACTAGCCTTTTTATCCCAGGTGGGGCTGGCATTTTTTGGAGGAGCCAGTTATGTTTTCCAAGACACAGATCCAGGATAACATGATTTCAAGTCTGTTCTGCAGCTGAATCTTCGGAGCATCGCAGGCCACTGCTCGGAGCCATGGGTTTGGGGCAAGAAGCCCAAATTTCCCACCGAGACACAGAAACCACACATTTCTCAGGAAGTTGCTCAGCTTCCCTGTGTCTTGGTTCCTTCGATTGCAAACTGACTTCAGATCAGTTGCCACCTGCCTACCTAATCAGAATATTGTGAGGGTTAATGAGATTGCACTCGCAAAGTGATTGCCTCATCATAGAACTCCAAAGTATTATTATTCATCGTAAAGACACAGCTGCAACAGTGTATATTGTTACATACCAGACGCCATGCTTCTATTTTTAGCAACTTCGCAATGAGGGTGTCTTGGAATTATACAGTGGAGGGGACCTGGCGATGCGACCCGCCTCAGCTCTGCTCCGGGCAGGTGGGTGTCTAACTGCCCGGGTCTGCTACGGGTCAGTGTCATCTATGAGTCTAAAGCAGAAAACTCCCCAAGCCTCTCTCCAGAGGAAATTCCAATGTTTCCATTCTGGTAAGAAAGAGTTATTGTTCAAGTCTCATTTCTCCCCATTTTACTAACACCATCTCTTTCTGTTGTTGATAGGCAGGCACACCCCTCTCCACACTGCGATCTCAAGGACAGAAGTCAGGTCTTGGGAATCTTATGTTCTCCACACCACCTCCTGGTGAGGCACCACAGAGCACACATGAAGGATGTATGTGTTAGATTAGGTTCAGTCGTCTGTAACCTTGTAAGGTTGAAGGGCACTGCGCCTGGCACATTTCATGCCCAGCATGGTCCTCAAGTCCTGGCCTGGAAGATGAGACAGACCCAGGAGTCTCGGGCAAAGGGGTGGTACGGCTGTGCCATGTGTGCCCTTATTTGTAATGAAAATTGCACTCCAAGTTTCTTTTCCTTGTTTCCAAAAGCCCTGTTGCTCAGGGTAATACCTGACCGTTCGTGCCCCCACTTCCTATATTGGAATGCTGACCTTCAAGGTGAAGGGATGGGGGTGCGGCTGGGAGGTGGTGGATAATCAGGTCGTGAGGATGAAGCCCTCTAGTCAGATTGTAGATTAAGTATTTGGCCCTTTTCATGCATCCTGACACAAACTAGTGAAATCCTTGGAATCTCCACAGTGACAGTCTTTTTCTGTGCCAAGGAGTCTACTGATGGCTGGCAGCCCCCAGTAGCATTAGGAAGGGATAGGTCATTGAAACGACCAGAGGCCCCAGCTCCACAGGCAAGGGGTTAAACGATAACCTGTGATCAAGGGTTGACTCAGCCGTATCTACCTAGTGAAGCCTCCACGAAGCCCACAAGGACAGGTGTGGAGAGCTTTCTGGTAGCTGGGCCAGGAGGCCTCTGGAGGGTCAGGTGCTCAGAGAGCGCACGGAAGCCCTACACCCTTTTCCTATGTATCTCTTTATTTGTAGCCATTGTAAGATCCCTTATAATAAACCCGGAGTTCCGCGAGCAGCTCAAGTGGATGAATGAATCCAAGGAGGACTGTGAGGACTTAACAGCCGTCTAGCTAAAAGCACAGGTAAGAGTGCTGAGGCTTGAACCTGGCGTCTAAGGAATTGGAGGCGGAGCGAGCCCTGACCTGCGGGATCTAGCGCTGTCTGCCGGTTGATGGCGTCAGGGATGGCGTCAGCACTGAACTGGATTGCACGCTGCCCAGAGGGTGTGACCCAGCAGAGCGGCTTGTTTGTAGTGTGGGACACAGCCACACGTGGCTAATGTCAAAAGCGATCTGTGTTGGGAGAGTACAGTCGCCGAAACTTGAGTCGGAGCCGGTTTCCCATCTGTATCTACACCTCTTGAATGTGAGCAGCACCCCTCCAAGCAGACGCAGGGAGCCCGCTTCCTTTCTCAGGACTTTCCGCCATCGGAGGACACAGAGAGCTGTTCTTGTGCTTCCTTGTTGTTCCAAGAACTTCGAAAGTAATCAGTCACGTTGTCATGATTTCTCCCCAGGCCCCAGAGTTATGGAGACTATCAGTCACTTGTATTTGTTCTGTACTTCACACGAAGACACCTAATCTCACAGGGAAGGTGGATAGTGTTATAGGTGAAGAAGCAGTGTGAGTAGCTCACCTATGTGTCCTCCTTGAGAGTAAGTGCTAGAACGGAAGTGGAAGCCATCCCTCCCCAGGCCTGAAGGTCGTAATATCACACTACAAGGGAGCTATGGGTCTCTGAATTTCAGATGTGCCAGAGGTGCCCTGTCTACCTGTGCCATCAGTGCCAAAGAGCCCGGGGTGGGGGATGGTGAGTGGAGATCAGTCTAGGATCACTGTAATGCTGTGTTATTAACATTAATATTGCTTAACATGAATAACAAAAATAATCATAAATTCTTCCTGAGTGCCTGCTCAGAACCAGTCATAGTGCTGACCCTGCGCTCTGCAGATGAAGGATGTCACAGGTAGCTGTCATTTCCATTTTCCAAATGTCTAGGCAGCTGTCCACAGGCCCGAAGCTGGCCTATGCCTACGGAGGTGGTTCCTTACCTACTGAAGGCAGGAGCTGTAGCCACCAAAGATGACAGTCACATGACTTACCCCAGAGAATGAGCCGTTGGCACCAAACAGCTGTGTACTCTTCTAGAGTGGTGGCCTTAGGCCACTGCTTCCAGATGTTCAGCAGTTCCAAGGTCACCTCTGAGTGGCCCCAAATGTCCTGGGACTCGAGGTAGACTCACAAGTCTTCTTTGAGGGCATCCTAGACTGCAGAATGCTTCTGAAACTTGTGTCTTGCAAATGCTGCTCCTGTTGACCTCAGGATGCTCACCCGACAGCGTCCCCACTCCATCCTCTCTGGTCTGGGGTGGTGAGTCTAAGGCTGTTTGGGGACAGGGCCGTGATGGAGAGTGAGGAACTGCTATTGATCAATTTTCTCTTTATTGTTGGTTTCTCAGGGCATCCTTAACTCTGGCAGGGAGATATCTGGGAAGCCTGATATCCACCACCCTAGACCTCTTAGGAGACTGGTTTCCTCAGAATGGGTAGGGCAGAAAGCATTTACTATGAGCATCAAATAATCATGCCTCTGTTTATTTGGAGGAGAGATGAGAAGATCATCTACTAGTAGGTGAGATCTTCTTTCATGCTCTTCAAAAAGCTACTGTTTCAATGATCTTAAGGGTGAAGATGGGACAATAATTAATGTTAGAACAAAAGCAGTGTTGGCCTTTGAACCCAGCTCTCCTCCTCATCCCCCAAATTGAATTAAAAGTACTCCCTTGCTGGGTTTTATGCACAGTCCCTGCCTGGGGTTACTGATAAAAAGGGACAGGAGGATCTAAGCCCCAAAGTTATGGGGCTCCAAAGAAACCAGAGGCCCACTCAGGAACCACATGACTCATCGCTGGAGCTCGGCCCATTTGCTCAGCTCCCTGGGAGTCCTGGGAGTTCTCCATGAACAGATGCGAGAGGGATATGATGAAAAGGAAATATATCAGCCTCGAGGACAAAACACAGATCTCTGCTCTTTCAGCTCTTTGTGCTTCCAATGGAGTGTCTCTCCTTGGATCCTTTCAGAGCCCTACAGTCTGGTGAAAGTTATGCAAGCCCTGCTGTGTAGGCCACACACTTGCCAAACCTGTGCTTTATCTTCTCTCACAGGTGTGACCATTGTGGGAGGAGGGGCTTTTTGTCTTTTGTCTTTAAAAACCCAAGCAGTGAATTACTTAATGACCAGCACCTTTAGGTGACTTGGTCACTGTGTGAATACTGAGATGTACTTACACAGACTCATGCTGGAGAGATGAAGTCTCTTGATGCAACCACCGCACACTGGAGAATGGGCAGAGTTTTCAGTAAGTTCTGGGGAAGTGTCCAGAAGCAGACAAAAAAAAGAAACTAGGCCCACGTGTCTCTTAGCAGTTGTAAAAGTCAACTTAAAACAGATGAAGACTTAAACATAAGACTGGAAACGATAAAAACAGGAGAAGTAAAAAGTAAGGGAAATGTTTAAGGACACTACAGTAGTCAAGGATTTTTGTAGACAAAGTCGTGAAAGCTCAGGGAAACAAAAACAAAAATAGACAAGTGGGGTTACATTAAGCTAAACAGAATTTCTGCACAATGAAAGAAACAATTACTGGAGTGAAGAGAAAACCTACAGACGGGAGAAAATATCTTCAAATTATACATATATATATTATACATATATACATATATACAAATTATACATATATATATATATATCTTCAAAATATCTGAGAAGGGCTGAATATGAAGAATATATAAAGAATTCTAAAATTCAATAGCAACTCCTCTCCAAATAACCCAATAAAAAAAAAGGCAGCAGGCCTGAACTGATATTTCTCAGAAGAAGATATACAAATGGCTACTGTACATATGAAAAAGATGCTCATTACTGCCAATTGGGAAAATACAAATCAAAACCACAAGGAGCTATCACCTCACACCACTAAAAATAGATAACACATACTGACAAGGATGTGGGGAGAGAGAAATTCTTGCGTACTGTTGTCAGGGCTGTAAATTAGTATGGCCATTATGGAACACAGTATGGAGACCTGCCTCCCGTAAATTAGAACTACTATATGATCCAACAGTATATGAATATATAATTTGCAAATGCTGCTCTTTGGAAGATGGAATGACCTGAGAAAAGGTATGGAGGGGGAGTGTTCAGTGATCCCAAAACTGCTGGATAGATCTAGTTTAGGATATCTCATGACTGCCTAATAATATTTATAGTATAAATATATAGAAATTATAGTATATGTATAGAAATTGCAATCTATATGTTGAAGAGGCATCTGCAGTCCCATATTAATTGCAGTACTATTCACAAGAGCCAAGATATAGAATCAAACTGAGTATTCACCAACTGATGAATGAATACAGAAAATATGATACACATCCACAATGGAATACTATTCAGCCAGAGAAGGAATGATATCCTGTCATTTATGACAACAGAGAGGAACTGAAATCACTATTAAATAAAATGAGCCAAACAGAGAATGGCAAGTAACACCAATCTCATTTATATGTGGAATGAAAAAAAGTTGACCTCAAAGAAGTTGAGAGTAGAGTGGGGGTTACCAGCTGCTGGGGTGAGTACTGGTCAGAAGGGCTGTGGAAAGGATGATGTCATTTCCTTTCTGGCCTTAAATCGATAATGTTAAAGTGACTTACGCTTTAGCTCATCAGCATTTATTGAGCAATAGCTTTGTGCTGTCAAGGATACAAAGATGAGAGAGGCCCTGCTCTTGTCCTCACTAATTTTATAAAGATGAGACAAATGTGCAAATAAATATCATGTGAAGCAGAACGTGATGATCTCTTCTAGAGGAAGGGCAAAGGAGAGAGAGGGAGGTCACATTCCATGGGGAAGACAGGGACAGGTATGGTTTCTGAGATGGACCATAATTAACGAGGGGTATGTTAATAAAGTATGTTAAGATTGTGGGAAGATGGAATGACTTGAGAAAAGGCAGGGAGGAGGGATGTTCAGTGATCCCAAAACTGCTGGATAGATCTAGTTTAGGATACCTCATGACTGTCTAGAATCCTGGGTAGATGAATTTCTTATTAAGATATGATTCACATAGAGTAAAATTCACTCTTTCAAAGAGTACAGTTTATGGATTCACAGTCTCATGCAATTAGCAACACAATCTAATATCAGAATATTTTCAACACCCCCCATACATATTGCTCTCCATTCTCCTCTCCCTTCTGTCCTGGAAATTACTAATCTATTCTCTGACTCCATAGATAGGATAGATGATTTGTGCATAATGAAATAAGAAGTGAGGAATTACTAATGATTTTAATTGAAGTGCAATTCACACTCAGTGACATGCACAGAGCTTAAATGTACAATTCAATGAGTTCTAGCAGTAGTTCATTCTTTTTTATTGCTACATAGTATGAATATGCCACATTTGTATTTCTATTCTTCTGTTGATGAACTTTAATGAGCCATTTTCAGTTTAAGAGCAACTGTAAAGAAAGCCATTGTCAGTTTTCTTGTCCATGACTTTTTGTGGACATACACTTTCATTTAGGAGGTGATAAATACCTTAGAATCGTTTTGTTGGTCGGGGAACTACTGTTTTTTTGTTTTTGTTTCTATTTTGCAAGAATGTGATCTATCAGGACTGAACTTTGAAAAAAAAATGTAATAGCAGTATGTGGGAAGAGTTAGGAATAAATTTAGGAAAATCAGAAGAGATGATGTCCTACATGATTGGGAGTGAATAGACAGAGCTTGGGAAATGAGTGATATTTTCCACTTGAATAGTGGAAAATGAAATTTTAGAAACAAGCTGTTTCCTTGTGATCAGTTCTTCGAAGCATTGTTAAGTTATAGGCAGACCACTTATATAATGATGGAGTCATCTTTATTTGTGGAAAAGATGAAGTATTGGTGATGGACAACAAGATGAATCACTGTGACCAAGGCCATTTCCCAGCTTCTCCCAAGGTGCCTGGCAAACATCGGTTGAAAGAATGAACTGCTAGCAGTCGTTGGATACTTGGAAAGAACCGAAGGGCATCGGGAGAGTAGGTGGGCTGAGGCAGAAGCTACTCGCCAGAGATTAGCTCACTTACTGGGCTGGTTGATTAGATTACTTACTCGTGTAATGAGGTGGTGAATTTTACTCATCAGAAATTCTCCTGCAGAACCGCTCCTAAGGAAATCAGTTAGCAGCTTCCCACTCCCAGTTCCTCAGGGAACCTCCCAGAGCTCCCAGAACATGTTTATTTGGAGAGACTATGTACAGAGACACACAGTGCAAGAAGGCTGAAGTAGAATTGAAGAAGTGTGGGGTGAAATTTATTTTTAGTTGCTGTGGTGACTGTGAACAACTTTAATCATCTGTTCCTTGGTTTTCTTATCTATAAAATGGGAATAATAACAATACCTGTTTCATTTTCCTTTTAAGTAAGTAGATTAAAAATAAGGAGAGATTTTTGTTTCTTGAGATAGATTTTTTTTTTTTTGCAGTTCAGATTGGCCCTGAACTCATTATGTATCCCAGGCTAATATCAAACTCACAGCAATCCTCCTGCCTCTGCCTCCTGAATGCTGGGATTCCAGACATGAGCCACCATGCCCACCTTTATTGTGTGTAGAATTGATTGCTGATGGATGTGAGTCACCACACCTGCCTTTGTGGTATGTGGTTACTAGGGGTCAAACTTGAGGACATTGTACTTGCCAAGCAAGTGCCGGAACAACTGAGCTAAATCCCCAACCCTAAGGAAAGATTTTTTTTTTTAATTCTAAAATGTTTTGTAAAAGGTGGATTCTCAGTTGTTTGTTAAACAAACAATTTACAAAGTTATCAGCTTATCTTTCAAGATTTCCTGTGCTCTAGAAGTTCAACTGGCCTTCTAACTTATTCTCCCACTGTCGTTGTTTCTTTTCTTGTTGCTCAGACAAAATACCTGAGATGCAAGGTTACAAGAGGAAAGGCTTATATATCTCACAGTTTGTAGAGGCTTCAGTCCATAATTGGCTAGCTCCATGGTAGGTTGGGATGGCTCACAGGCATTGCACAGTAGAAATAGTTCATGGTGGGAAGAAGGTAGCAACCACAACAAGGGGCAACCACAGCTCTTTCTGTCTCTTATATCTTATCCAAGCTACCTAAGGTGGGTAACATTCACAGCCTTAATCCTAATGCCCCTGAGCCTAGCACTGCACTATGAATCAGTCCCAGTGTCACACTCTAGATCCAGCCACCTATGAAAAAGCCCCACCTATGATCACACGAGGCTGTAAGGGGACACGTAGATACAAACACTAATAATGTGTATGGACACATGCCCTAGAATTAATCAAGGTAGACTAGACCATCTACCCATCTAGTATCATTAAATAACACCTACTTAATCATGGCTTTCCCTTTCCCATATGTCCCTAAGGCTGGTCTTACCTAGGAGAAGTCAAAGGATAATTGTTTTTTAGGAAAAAAAAATCTCTAATGAAAATAAATTTTTGACACAAGGAGGGATCGGGGACTGAGCACAGTGCTGGCCTGCGCCTGGTGCTACAGAACTGGCTGACATAACATAACGGTTATTTATTATGTTTTAGAATCTGACCATTCTTGGTGTATCTTGGCCCTTCTGTTTTGGTTAAGTGACTTAGCCCTTCTAAGGTGTAGTTTTCTTTTCCTTATCTGTGGGACACAAAGGTCAGTTCATCAGTTAGGAGTCTTCATTGAAATTCATAGAAATGGACTCACTAATACCCAAGAAAGTAATATATTGGAAAGAACTTAGTTGTTTCCCATAAGTAAGGGCAGACACTAAAAACTGGGTGACTCCATAGATCTAGATGGCAGAAGAAACATCCTTGTCGGCACTTCCGCAGAATGAGTCCATCCTGGTCCTCTTTGGGGTAGACACTGTGGCTAATACTGCTATCCTTCAGAATCTCAAAGAAATGTTGGAGAGTATTTTGAAAAAATAGGGAGGCAAAACCGAGATTTACCACAAGAATAGCAACAAAAATTTACTCCATAGTTTTTAGGATTAAAGCTATATGTATGAAGAATGTCCCTAAAAGCTTCACTCTCAGGGGTGGGGCTTTTGGTAGAGGACTGGGTGATAGAGGCACTATATCTGACTTGCTGTAGGGCGCAGGGCCTGGCTGCGGGGGGGGGGGGGGTTGCAGGAGGCGTGACCTGGGAGGGGGTCTCTCAGTTCCCCCCTTCACTCCCTGCTTCCTGGCTGTCTGCACTTGAGGAGTTTTTCCTTCACAATACCTTTCCATGAGCTTCTTATCTTTGAGCAAACCAACAGTGGACCAAATAAATCCCATCTCCTTTAAGTTGTGGGTGTCGGATAATTTGTCTCAGTGACAGGGACAGGACAGTAAATTTGAACTGCATGACAAGACGCTTGGCATAGAGTGAGTGTTTGATAACACTCAGGATTGTCTAAAACTTGGACAGAGGTGAGCTGAGAAGGAACAGGAATAATCCACAGAGAAAATATATCAAAAGAGGAAAAGATCCAACAGATGGGTGGGCAGGACACAGAAGGGCCTTCTTCCTCTTGTGAGGCCACAACGACCCCCAAAACACTATGAAATCCATAGTGAATGCTTTTACTTATTTGAACATTCTCTTTTTTATAAAGAATGCCAAGAATGCTAAGGGGACAGGCACCAGTAAATTGACAAGTAGGGACCATCTCACTGACTGAACTGAATAATAAGTACATGGACATATCTGTATTGAAGGCAAATGGCAATAGGGGTGAAGGATAAATGGTTCATTTTTGGAATATCCTGTTTTAATAATCCACAGAATAGAAAGAATATTTTATAATTATTATGATGGACTCATTTTAAAATTATGGTAAAATGATTTTCACTATTCCTCTGTAACCTGAATAAAATGTATTGGCAATTATCAATTATACTCTGGTATTTCTGCACACCACACTAACTACAATGGACATTAATATTTATGTGTTACCTATGCTGTTACGACTGGGCCAGATTTAGTCCCTGGACCCTCATTTCTTTATTCCTAGAGACATGAATGGGAGTGGCAAGAGAGTATCTGAAGACACACTTCCAACTGCTGCAGTTTGTCATTCTTATAGTTTATATCCTGAAAGCTTCACAACCGTGGCAAATCAGCTGTCACTTTGGGAATGGTCTTAAAGAAGTCAGAAGCCATCAACCTACCGACAGTGCTATAGTCATTCACTGCCATGTTGAAAAGCTCTATGGGAAAACCTGAATGCTGAAATCACAAAGTATTTAAATGATGATTTTGAACAAAACAATATACCTATTTATCTATCAGATCAAATGGACACAGCTTCAGTGTGTTTTTGCTCCAGGCCCACTTTCTGTGATGCTGGAGAATATGGATCCCTTTTTGTTCTCAGGTCTGCATTTAACCCTTGACATTTCTTTAGAATGTCTGTACAGAAGAGATTTCATGTATCATTATCACAGTAGTTTTTCAAAGTTCCCTATCCCACTACTAGGTAGGAAATTTGGAGAAGTAGGGTATGCTTACAAAATTTGAGACATCTCAGACCTCAGAAATGAATTTTGCATCCACGCTTATTTCCTTTATACAAATAATAAAACGGAAAACCTTACAAACCTCTGGGGGTTTTTTTTCCACAATTTTTAAATGTTCTCAATGAGTGAAAGACACTTCTTGTAAGTAAAATATTGTGAACTTGAAATGCTTTTTAAGTGATATTATAAGACACCCTTTGGAATTAGTAAACCATATCATTATACTTAGTGAGGGGCAGAAACTAAATATGTGGATTTAAAATAAATAAAGCCAAAAGACAAAGATTCGGGATGTAACTCAGCAAAAGAGCCCTTGCCTACTGTGCCCAAGTTCCTGAGGTTGATCTCTATCACTGTTCACACACAAAAAATAAGTTTACTTGTTATTTACATTTTAACATACAGGAGATTTGGCATCCAGACACTGGAACAAAGCAATGTGAGGAAGAGAAGAGAGAGGCGAAGTGGGGCCCCAAGACCCAGCATGATCTGAATGAAGAACTGAAGCTCACAGGGGGCGAGAAGAAGAGACATCAGTGCAGAAGAAGGAGGTGGCCAGTGGCGTGTTCTCTCTGAGCCCTGGCTCGCGGTGTGGGAGGGCTGCCTGGAACCGGTAGACTCACGGTGACTCTTGGAAACACCAGAATCCTCTACAGAGAAATGAACTAATGGGACAGAGCAGTGGACGCATCAGTGTCGTGGCTGGTGATGTCCCACAGGAGTGGGTGACTGGCCAGTCGCCATCTTAGAGAGGAGCCGACTGAGCTTGGAACTCAGGGCAGCTGTCTGCTGACTCCATCCAGAGACTCCCAGTGTCAGGATGTGGTGGGACAGGATTCAAGTCTCCAAGGGCTCAAGGAGTTGAGTTTAAGCTGACAGGGAGCCAAGCTCAAGGAGGCAGGAGGCACACAGAATGGGTTCTTACCACGAGAAACTACCCTGAAGTTCAGTGGAACTGAAAGAAGTGCAGGATTTCTGGGTTTATCCATGACCCTGTTGAAAATCTGCAGGCCTGCTAGGATTTGTCTGTGCAGATCAGGCCCCGTCTCCACGCTGCCTACCACAGACAGCAGAGACGCTCTGAAGAGGACAATTTTTTTTCTCTTTTTTTAGGTTTTATTTTCTTGATTGCTCTTGTTTTTGCAGGAGCATTAACATTGCTTCTAGTTTATTGTTGTTCTATTCTTGTTCTTATTTCTTCTTTTCTTTCCCTGCTGCCTTCTTCGACCGTTCCTCAAAGTTTCCATAATCTTCCTTTGTTCTTCAGCCTTGCTTCCCAACTCTTCCCCTTGTTTCTCTCCCCTAATCCCTTTTAAATTTTCTCCCCTGATGCCAAAATCACCATAATGAGTGCATATTTACTGTATACAATTTTCAGTTTTGTTTTACATTTTATAATATAAATACAAATATAGTTCATACAGTTAAAGGTGGTAAATTAAGATGGCAAAGGTGGCAACTTACAGAGTTTGCCATTTTAAGGTTGTGTTTAATGCTATTATAATTACTGATTGCACTGCCATAGCTAGAATAACATAACTGTTCTAATCAGTTGTTCTTCCTACTATGCCAAGACAAATTAGCTACGGGTCATAAAGAATAGTGTAGGCCAGTCCCAAAGAGCTAGGAGCTAGGCTACATCTGCAGCAACTTCTCATCCCTAATAAATCGAAGAGGTAGGATCTCGCAACACACTCAAAACTCCAAAGCCAGCTACACCTAGAAGATATCTCTGAGAAGTAGTTATTTTGTAAGAGTAATAAATACTGGTAATAAAACTACCTGCCATAAGCAAATTACATGTCTCAACTCAGGAATTAAACTAAAAAAAAAAAAAAGAAAGTGAGACGTGAGATACGACTCCATACTTTCACCTCACCAAAAATAAACTCAGGGGGCAATGAGGTGAAACGGTTCTGAAGCCACCCACCTGGACTCTCTGAAGTGATAACAATGGAAGTGACAAAACAGATGAATGAGGCTCCAGGAAAAAATCAAATCAGAAATAATTTTCTCAGGCAACTACAGAGATGGTGACTGTGAAGGACATAGTTAATGACTAGAGCAGGTATAGGCAAAAAATAGAATAGCTCAGGAAAAAGATCATGACACTGTATGTCCAACATAGGGAAGAAATGGAATCCTTCAAACAGATATCCAGGAGATTAAAAATTCCACTGAAAGTATACACAGCAGAACAAGCCAATGTAAGGGCAGAATATCAGATACAGAAGACAGGATTATAGTTAGTGGTCATGAAAAGAAATTCTTTAAAAAAGCAAGGGATCATGAAAAATCAATCCAGTAGCAGCTAGATGACACAAAAAAGAAAAACAACACAAAGAATCAATGAACTGAAGAATTCATTCTTTATAAGATTTAATACAATTGATAAATCCTTAGCCAATCTTATGAGAAAAAGAAAAAGACTCAGATCCATGAAAATAGTAATGAAAAGGGTGAAATCACAACATATCCTGCAGAAATCCAGATCATCCGTACCTGCTTCTGAGAACCTATACTCTAATAATATGGAAAACAGGGGGCCGGGGAGTTAGCTCAGTGGTTCCGGCACCTGTCTTGCAAGTGCAAGGGCCCGGGTTCGATTCCCCGGTAACCACATAACAATACTGGGTGTGGAGACCCACACCCAGCAGCAACCAGTACCACATACCACAGTGCCGGGCGTGGTGGCTCACGCCTGTAATCCCAGCACTCGGGAGGCAGAGGCAGGAGGATTGCTGTGATGTGAGTTTGAGGCTGAGCTCAGGGC
>PVIR01015912.1:0-36151 GCA_004026965.1 Petromus typicus
GCTCGCCGCCCCGCCAGCACGCCGTGCGCTCCCCTTTGGTTTCTCACCACATCCTCCCTGTGAGGATGACGGTTTCTTCCTCTACGTTTTAAAAAGTTGATTTTCACTTTTAAATCAATATTACTTTTTACATTTCACTTTTAATTTTAACACTTTATTTTTAGGCCAGCCAAGGCAGAACTGCTGAAGATCTTGTAGAAACTGGTGGCTGACAGACTCCACTGCGCGTCCTGAAAGTCTCAGCGGTGGTTTCCTTGGGCTTCCACTCCCTGGCCTCCTCCGTGTACCTGTCCTGTGTTATTACATTCCCCACAGTTGCCTGGGGCTTTTGACAGATGGCTCGTCTTCTTGTCCCTGAGTACACATGGGTTCTCTGCTGATCTGCTCCGTAGACGTGAACCTCCTCTGTCTGCACGTTCTGTCCTCCAGGGTCCAGGAAGAATGCCTGGCGTCCATCCAGAGGAACCCCTTTTTGAAGTTCCCGTGATCGTTCCCTGTACCCGTCAGAGACTTTTTCCAGTTTCCTTTCTCCTGCCCATCCATCCTCACATTTTATCTTTTTTAACTTCTTTTCCTTCGGAAATACGTGCTTTAATTGTTTACATCCTAAAAACAGACACATTCCTCTACATCATGTTTCTAGTTTGACCCTGTGTTTTTCCTTTGACCAAATGAGATTGAGCACTTGCAGGGTGGTACGGCAGTGCACCGGTTTTCCTTTGACGTACCTTGCAGAAACACTCCGCAGCCCTCGGCTTCCTTTGCTTGCTTTCCACTGTCTGGGAGGTGCATCAAGCTTCCAGTGTGTCCGCTGCACCGAAGGTGCTTATGGGAGTCACCAGTGCCCGCTTTGCCTCACGTCGGGCCTCGCGGCCTCCCGTTGCTTGACCTTTCTAAGACATCTCATCCTGAAAGTCACTTCTTCCTTCCTAAAAATCCTTATTTGGGTTTCTAGGATGTTACCTTTTTCCTGTGCCTAGTCCATTCCTTCTTATTCTTCATTGTTGTCGCTCTTTGTTCCTCTCCTAAAATCTGATGCTCTCTGTTAAATGTCTCCTTCAGGTATCTCACGTATCTGCATGGTTTGAAGTATGTATAACCAGATAATTTGAAAATCTTAGTCCTCTACCTACATCTTTCTTGTGAGCCCTGGTCCCATATAACATAATCCTTATGAAAAATAATTCCCTATAGAACAGTACTGACCACATTTGTAGGTGACGATATTGGGACTGACAGAGCCAGAGTCTGAACCTCCATCTAAATTCAGTCTGTGGGCTCTGTAATATGTTATTAATCAGTCATTTCTTCTCAGCTGAATCAAACACTGTATTTCCAATCCCTAATGCTCCTCAAAACCTTGTTTTCACTCCCTTTCCTCATAAAGAGAGAATCTGAAGATCTATACTATATTCTCAGTCTCAGTGAATGATTGTCCTCCTGAGTATCCCAGGTACAATGTGTGTGGGAGTTAACATCAGCTTCTTTATAAGTCTCCACCCTCCTGGCCCATCTGGCCCAAGGGAGCATGAATTCTGATACTTTTTACCTCTAATATAATTTGCAGTCTTTCCCTTCTCTGCACATCTGTGCTACCAACATAGTTGATTACTTTCTCTTTCCCAAATTGCCATCGTAGTGACAGTCTAATCTAGTAGTGGCAACCCGTCGTAGAGCTTTCGGTGATATGAACAGTCCCATGCAGCACACGTGCCATGGGTTCACTAGCACAGGTTAAGCCGTTGCTTCTCGGGCGATCTAAGTTAAAGAATGGAGATTTCTTTTTTTTTTTTTTTTCCTTTTAGTCTGTTGCAGAAATTTTGTACCATATTTTAAAAATATGTTAGAGAAAAATGAAAAGAAGACATGCACAGAATAAGTAGTTCTAAATGTTAAATTTGAGAGACAAAATTGTTCTCACATTGTGAAGAGTTTTGGAATTCTCATTTTCTATGGGTACCCTTTGACAGACGGGTATCAGACAATCTGAGGATTGGCACTGATCCACCAACACCATCAAGGAGTGCTAGATCACAGTGTCTGATGAAAAGAAATGTCTTCAGTCTCTTCAATTGAAACCACATTTCCTATGTTATTCACAGTGCAGAATTTTGGCTTATACATGTTTGGATTGTACATGTTTTAGAAAATTCCCTGCTCTTTTAGGCTATATCTTTCAGTAGGAATAAATCCCATTACAGCAAAAATAATGATGTGTTATGTTACAATTTATGGTAAGCTCAAAGTTTGCTGATTTAAAAATTATACTAAAATTTGTTTTCTAAATAAGCTTAAAGTACAATCTTCATGAGCTACTTGTAATAAAAGTAGTTTCCCCTGGTTTGATATATTTAACTTGCTATGATAGTACACACTAAAAAAAGTGTGATTTTAATATGCAATAAAATATAACAGATGGTTTGATGAACTTTATTCTGAAAGAGTAAAATTCTATGTAAGTATTAATCTTGACGAATTAGTTATTTTATTTTGGCGGGCAGCGAGGCTCAGAAGATTTGGTGTTGATGAAGTACAGACAAGAAGTGGTACATGATCAAACTAGAATGTGCTGTACCTTACACAGAACATGGATAAAGAATCAAACTTGAAAACACTGTTTGAGCGTGAGGCCAGGAGTTTGATTCTCAGCACCAAAAAAGAACAAAAATTTTTTGAAGGATTAAGATTCAAAGACAGGAATGCTCTATTATTAAGCTGAGACTACATAGACTTAGAAATTTGCTAAATAAAAACATATAGTGCACAGTCTGTTGTCTACATCAGGTCCCTCACAGAAACAGATATGTAGACAAATGCTGAAGGGGGCATAATCTTCCCCTGCAACATAAAAAAGTCAGAAAAAGTCTTTTCTGTATTGTTAAAAGGCAAAATAAATTAAGCAACTCATTTACAGCTCTGTGCTGGGTACTAAAACACTATCAGAGAGGTGGGAGTTGGGATTCAAATACAGCAGTATTCTTTTTTTTTAATTGAAATCTTTATTGGTACATTACATATACACATCATGATTGCATTCAACAATGAGAACTTGTACCAGTATATGACACAACTTAATGCTTATTTTTTTCCCGTAACCCTACCACCTTACCTCCCCAACCCCCATATACATAAAATTTGTTTCCTTTCTTTTTGTTATAATCTCATTATTTTCCCTCTTCACTCCATTACGCTTTGAGTGTTTTCTATTTCACAATATATAACATACATTCTAGAACTCATTTGTAGCTTTATTTTCTCATACCAGAGAAAAGATACTATATTTACACATCTGTGACCTATTTATTTCATTTATGAGGATGTCCTCAAGGTACGTCTATTTGAGTATAAATGATTCAAACTTATCATTTTTATGGCAGAGTAATACTCCATTCTGTAGAAGAACCACAGCTTTTTTATCCAGTCTCCAGTTGATGGACATTTGGGTTGTTTCCAGTCACAAACTGAGCTGCTATAAACATAGGTGCACATTTGTCACTGTGATATGAATCTTTTAAGTTTTGTGTGTATATACCTAGCAGAATGATGGCTGGGTCAAATGGGACCTCCGATCCTAGCTTTTTGAGGATTCTCCAAACTGTTCTCCACAGGGGTTGTACGAGTCTACATTCCCACCAACAGTGGAGAAGGGTTCCTTCTTCTCCGCAGCCTCGCCAACATTTGCTGCTGGCTAATTCTGAGATGACAGCCATTCTTTGTGGAGTGAGATGAAATCTTAATGTTGTTTTCAGCTGCATCTCTCAAATGACTAATGATGTTGAGCATTTCTTCATATGCTTCTTAGCTGCTTTTATTTCTTCCTCTGAAAAGTGTCTGTTCATTTCAGATGCCCATTTTTGAATTGGGTCTTTAAATTTGGGTGGGCTGATTTTTTTGAGCCCTTTATATATTCTAGATAGTAACCCTTTGTCTGAGTGGGGGCTGGTAAAGATTCTTTCCCATATTGTTGGTTGCCTTTTCGCTTTGCTGGTGGTTTCTTGAACAAATCCCCAAGAGCACAAGAACTGGTAGAAGAAATCGATAAATGGGATCTGATCCTATTGCGAGGTTTCTGCACAGCAAAAGAAACCACCAGTATTTATTCTTTTAATGATGTGCATAACCTTAAACACAGTTAACTATCAAACAATAAGTTAGAACACTCCAGGAAGCTAAGAAAATGAAATTTTGAAAAGTGGGATATTGTAGCCACTCCTTCATTTCCAGACCTTTCACAGAAGATGAATAGATGGTGGCTTGCTAAATCCACAGCTACAAAATAATTTAAAATATCAAGAAAACTTTTAAGAGATCTTAACTTCAAAAATTTAGAGCGGAAAGCGGGTAGGAAAAGGCATTCTTATTCATATTGGCATATCACACAGAACTGGAATGGCCAAAGTGAAAACGATATCAAAATTTACTTTTTTTAAAAAAAATTTACATTTATTTTGTTGTTCTGTGGATTTAACTCAGGCCTTGTTCTTCCAAGGTAGGCATGGTACCATTTGAGCTAAATCCCCAGCTTGAAAATTTAATTTTAAAAGGTAATAAAAAGCTTGCCGTGGCTGTGCACACCTTCTAACCTCAGCATTTGGCAGGAAAAAGGATTGCTGTGAGTTCAAGGCCAGCTTGAACTATGTAGCTTGAGACCTTGCCTCCATAAGATAGAAAATAATAAAGAAAAAGTTACGAAGAAAAAGGAAAAATGAAAGACAGTGACTTTTCTTGATTTACCCTTTAGTAAGTTAAGCTGAGTTCTTTAGTAACAGGTGTTCCCGAGGCAGTCTGGGGAAGAAGGGAGAAATAATCCCTCAGCCAGAGGGAACGGGGAAAATGCCTGGAGGGTGGCCTGTCAGAACCGCCTGTTGTATTCCCGGAGCAGTGGGAACCTGGGACGACCAGTTTCCTTAGGAACCGCGGGGTAGGTTTAGTGCAAAGCTTCTCAGACTTCAGTGTGTGTGAGTGTCCTGAGGGTTTGCTGAAGTTCATACTCAGCGAGGAGTGTGAGAGAGTGCTTTCCTGGGAGACTGCAGTGATGTGAGTGTCTGTTAATTTTATCCTGTTATCAGTATTTCGTTCCATAAATTATAAATTGCCACTTTATTTTTGAATGGTGCGAAATAATATACCATTTGTGTGAAGCTAGATAATAAGTGGTTTAATATAAGCTTCATTCTGCTGATGGTGAAATACTGTGCTTAGTAACTTTATCGTGTGTACAGAATTAATCATTTAGGAACACACTCTCACCTTTTATTTCCCCAGTGTGGGTTATTTAACCACGGGCTTTGTACACACAAACTGTCAACCTTTATTGAATTAGTTTGAGTAAGAAGATATAATAAAATAATGGAAAGAGCCCAAAATTTGAAGTCATATTTTAAGACCTGGGTTCCAATATTAGTTTGGTGACTTAAGTGGCTACATGCCTTTGAAAATCAGTTAAACCATTTTTGTTTTTCCATTTCTTATGTCCAGTGTATCATATTTTCCACTTCACAGAAACATTGTGACGATTAGAAGTGATATATGTAAAGTGCCCTATAGAGAAAGTTTAGTGATGGCTGCAGCTAGATAACTTTTGAGATCTCTTACAGGATAAAGTTTGATAATTTTAAGTGAAGCACATTGAATAGTCTTAAGAATTAAGCGTGAATGGTCCTTCTATGGGATTATTTTCCCTTCTACCTTGTGAGACTTTTCTCAGTTACTAAGCAAATGAGAGGGCAGTTCTGTTTTGTAAAAGCTTCCACTCCCTCACCCCAGGACACCAACACTCATGATGTATGTAGTATAGTTGTCACAGATGGGAATATGTATTAGTTTTGAAAGCTGTGGACGTGTGTAAAGTAGATTACATTGTAGTTTGATCTGAGTTTTAGAGTTTCATGTCATTTTTATTCTGTCTTATGGAGGTTTGCTATAGTTAAAGAAAAACAATAGTCCATCTGGCTTTTTCACCACTTTTGAGCCTAGAAACAGGCCTACCTGTTTGTTGTGCTTCATAGGAAGAAGGGGACTCAAAGTTGAGACCCACGCAGGTCATGGGAGCAAGTCTGAGGCATATGGGGCGGAGTTCTAGAGTGCAGGTACCCAGCCCCGGCATGGCCTGTAGGTGGTCACATCCCTTCAGCCCTACTGAATCTTCCCTCTCTGGGGACAGACTCAGCCAGAGGCAGGGTCCCCTTCAAGCCTTTGGCAGGGCTGTGGGTAATTGGATAGGACTGCATTAGGGAAATTAATGTGTAATCTCAGCTCTTTTTTGTGTCAATATCTTTCTTTGGCTTCTTGTTTCATGACTGTGATATACTTTTACTTATGCTTGTCTTTTTAATGATGCTTCCAGAATGTTACAAGAATCTTAATTCAGTAGCTCTGAAATGGAAACAAGTCTTAGTGATTTAAAAAAAAAAAAATTACACTAAATTTGATATTGCTAGAATATGTGGTATTGTATGCTTTTTTCCTGACTTTGTGCCTTGTCTTTTGTTTTGATTTTTTAGATAGACTTCAGCTCCCCAGGAATATGATTGAAAACAGTATGTTTGAGGAAGAACCAGATGTGGTGGATTTAGCCAAAGAACCTTGTTTACACCCATTAGAGCCTGATGAAGTGGAATACGAGCCCCGGGGTTCCCGACTGCTGGTGCGAGGTCTTGGCGAACATGAGATGGATGAGGATGAAGAGGACTACGAGTCATCTGCAAAGCTGCTGGGCATGTCCTTCATGAACAGAAGCTCGGGCCTTCGGAACAGTGCAGCTGGTTACAGGCAGAGTGCAGAGGGGTCTTGTTCTCTGCCCTCTGCAAGGACCTTGGTGGTCTGTGCTTTTGTCATTGTTGTTGCTATTTCTGTCATCATGGTGATTTACCTATTGCCTAGATGTACCTTTACCAAAGAAGGCTGCCATAAAAAAACCCAAGCAATGAAACTAATTCAGCCACTTGCAACGAATGGGAAGTTATTTCCATGGGCACAAAGGAGGCTTCCCCCTGCCATTATACCACAGCGCTATGAACTTGACCTACACCCGAACTTAACTTCAATGACGTTCAGAGGTTCTGTGACAATTTCAGTTCAGGCTCTTCAGGCCACGTGGAACATCATTCTTCACAGCACACGTCATAATATTTCAAGAGTGACTTTCATGTCAGCCTCAAGCCAAGAAAAGCAAGTTGAGATCTTGAAATATCCATTTCATGAACAAATCGCCATTGTTGCCCCAGAAGCCCTCTTAGCAGGGCATAATTATACCTTGAAGATAGAGTATTCAGCAAATATATCTAGTTCTTACTATGGATTTTATGGCGTCACCTACAAAGATGAAAGTAATGAAGAAAAGTATGTAGCCTTTTTAAGTGATTCTGGTTCTGTGCTTTGTGATAACTTCTGCAATAGGGAATCCCTTTGCCCATGGACAATAACTGCATTCTTTTTAACTTAGGAAATTTTGTGTAAAAGTAATAGTGATTTGGAAGAATGTCTATTCTCTTAGCCAAAACTTTGATTATCTACCATAGTGGCTGAGGTAGGCATGTGCTGATGGAGAGGGACGGGTAAAGATTTTTATCAATTATACTGTCATGAAAACTTAAGTTACTTTGCACTTTTCAAATTTTATAGAATAAATATAATTTTTTATGACCATGAAGGAGGAAGTCTATGAAATAGAAAATGGATTATTCTTTTTCTTTTTTTTTTTTTTTCTTTTGAGACAGAGTCTTGCTTTGTAGTTCAGACTGGTTCCATACTCACCAGGTAGCCCAGGCTAGCCTCAGATTCACAGCAGCCTCCTACTTCTACCCACCAAGTTCTGGGACTAAAGGCATTAGCCACCACACACAGTATTGTGGTGTGTGGTGCTGGGGACTGAATTTGGAACCTTGTGCTTGCCAGCCAGATGCTGGAACCACTGAGCTAAATCCCTGGCCTGGATTATTCTTTAAGACCTGTTTTTCTAATGTACAGAACTTTTAGATATTTAGTGAGTTGAAAGCCGAAGGCCTGATATGCTTGCATGTATCATACTCAGTATCTTCAGTCTTGTACTGACTTACTTTTTAATTCCTCTCTTGCTATTGGACTTCTGATTGGAAGGTAAAATTAAAAGTATCCTGATCCTTATTTGAACCATGTACTTTGTAGTTTAATCTTAGTATTCATAGCATAAAGCTGGAATACCTGAAAAAAATGTTAAGCTCACTGCATATAGGTTATTCATTAATGCTAATTGCAGTATTCACAAAGCATTCACAAAGTCTTTATTACTTCTGCTGTATGCAGTTGGAGCATTCTTTCTTGCTACCTGTAAATCAGCATGTGAATTACTGTTTCTGTTTGTTTAACCAATGTTTGTTGATGTATTCTGAGAAATAAGGATGAATATTTTATATCTGTCTTAAATTGGTTGATCCTTCTTAAATGGGAAAGGGACAAACCAAATCTGCAATTCTATTTAGATAGTTTTTATTCTTTCCTTATACATAAATCTTTTCAAGTATTCTTGTGCAATATCTGACATCGAGCGTAGAGTTGGGATTGCACTGTCAGCTTAGGAGTTCTTGGCTTTAGTTGTCTTTCAGTAGCGTCCATCATCTCTAGGAAATATGAGACGTATAAAAACAGTGATTAGTATGAAAACTGGCCCTTGAAACAAGCCCTCTAGCTATCTAGTCTCAGCAAGTGACTGCCCAGAATCCATGGACCTGTTACTATATAGTGGAAAGAAGAGATGTGTAGCACTAAGTTGACTTTTGGTGTGAACACTTGTTGGCTATTGTTACGGGTTTGATTAAGTTGTGGAATATGCTAGAAAATGGAATATGATTGCTTAAAATTGAGAAATATAGAACTAAATATTTTAAAGTCTTAAAATTTATGAAACTCCTAAATTGTAATTCCTTAAACTGCACATTATTACATATTCTGGATAGAAGATAAAGGTTTAGATTATTTATACCTTTCAGGATGTCTGTAAACTATAACTTTCTTATTTCTATACTTGTTCTGTAAGTATAGACAATCATGTTGACCTTTAGCTTGCAGTCCTTTCACACGTCCTCATTTGTAACATGACTTAGTTCCAGACCTTTCATTGTTTATCTTCAGTCCTTTCTTACAGCTGTCATCTGCCACGTGGAACATGGCATGTCCTTCCCTGCAATCCGGTGATAACACCCTGATGACCAGTGTTTACAGGGAACCGAGGCATTAGAAGCTGTTCCAAGCATTTTATGTTTAGTATTTAATCCTGTCCGAACCTCTGAGAAGTAGTGTTTCCACTGTACAGCTGAAGAAACGAGTACATCTTAAAGTGCCTCTGATAGCTAATGGCTAGCAGACAGCAGACAGGGAACTCAAACACAGCCCTTTCAGCTGCAGAGGGCACGTTCCTTACCACTGCGATATGCTGCTTTTCCTTTTTTAATTCATATGTGTGTCCAGTACGTAATGTTCACCTTCCTTGTGGCGAGTTGGCATCTGAACACAGCTTAGTTCCTTTTCTGATCTCCTTTTCTTTCCCTTCCCTTCTACTCCCTTCTCTCCATCTTTTTGATGCCTTTTCTATTTGAGAAATATGTTTCTTTACTTCCTATTAATGTCTTCATTTTTGCTCTTTATTTATATTTTTTGTTTCTCATACAAGAAAAGATATACAATATTTGAGCTTGTGTATATGATTTACTTCATTTAGTTATGTTCTCAAGCTACATCTGTTTTCCTTTACGTTGTTATCCCTAGTATTACATTTCTCTTGCTTGATAAAGCCGGGGACTGCAACTCGTATTTCTAAAAGGAAATAAAGTTGCCAACGGAAGAGTAAGCTTTAGTTATTCCTCCTTCATAGAACAAATGTCATCATTAAGAAGCACTTTTTTTAAGGAAACTTTTGGGTGAGATAGTTATTACTACATCTCTTTTAACAGTAAAGTTTTGTCTTAAAATATCTAGTTTTTATCTATAATTAGACTGTCTTATTTGAAGAGTAGGGATATTATCAAATTTATTCCCTGGCCCCAATGTTCGGCTGTTAAATATATAAGAACATTGAGGGCCGGCTGAAGAAATAGGATAATGTTTAAATTGTTTCATGTGTGGTGATTGCTACCATTGTTGGAGTTTACCCAATAGAAACTGTTATTAGGGCATGTTCTTACCAGGGGAAAAAATGCAATAATTTTAAGTGTGAAAGAGTTGTTGGGATTTGTAATAAACATCTCAGAAGAGCATTACGTTATACAAGTGGTTGTATATGAATAGTTTCATCATGAACAAAACGCTGAGTATTTGTAGGGAATTCTATCTCCATATAACAAGGAAGTTGAAACTGATTTGCCTAGAGTCATGACTGGTAAATTTTAGTTTGGGTCTTCAGACTCCAAATTCCATCCTTTTTCTTTTTTAGTTATCTCCTAACAGTATAAACTAAGCCCTGAGCAAGCACGACTGCTATGGGATGATTGTGTTTGTGACAGATTGCCTGGTACCAGAAATTTACGCAGCAGGGCTGCACCTGCCCTGATTATCCCGTGGCCATGTTTGTATCATTTCCCAAATGCAAGTCTGCTGTGTTCCTCTAGTTAGTGAAAATCTGCACTTTCCCCATTTCTTGTCATGCTTGTTTTGTAGCCTGCTAAGAACCTTTGTATGAATTAAAAAAAACAAATCTTAATTGTTGATGTTGTTATGTAAGAAAGGAGATTTTTGTTTCATTGTTAGAAAGAATAAAAGAAATTAGAGTGATACAGGTCACCTATATTTTTCATTACTCATGAAAGTGCAGTGCTTGAATTTGAGGGTTAGTGTTACACAGCCAGAGCGCGCCCAGATGATTAGAGGAAGTTAACAGCAACTCCTGTTTCTGGTCTTGCATGAAGAAGTCCACTAAGGCCTCAGTGGCCAGCTGCAGCTTATCTTTGTGGGTCCTCTTCCAGCCACAGCTGGCACCTGCAGCCATGCATTGCTTGCTTGCTTTCTTAGTGCTGCGCGCTTTGGGTACATTTTTCCTTTATCTACCTTTTTGAATATTCCTCGTGTTTTACGGCCCTTTTCAGACTGAGTATCCCTCTTCTAATTGTGAGTTTGACCTCTGAGCAGAATTTGTTACTTTGTTTTGTATCCATTGCTTTGCTTTTACTTTAGAATGTGATTTGCATTTTGAAAGAAATTTCTGCCCTCTATTGATTATAAGTCCTTTAATGACTAGGGTTATACCATATTTATCTTATATAGTAGGTGATCAATAACTGTTGGGTTGAATTTGTACTGTTTTAGGTACTTTGCAGCAACTCAGTTCGAACCTCTGGCAGCAAGATCTGCTTTTCCTTGTTTCGATGAACCAGGATTTAAAGCCACATTTATCGTCAAGATCATAAGGGACGAACAATATACTGCTTTATCAAATATGCCTAAGGTACCATTCCATTTTTGGGAACATAAAATCCTTGAATCTCTTTCTTTAAGAACACTTGATTTCCTCTGTTTCAGGCTGTTGCTGAGAATGATTTGAATCATGTACATTAATAGTACTTAAATTAAGTCAGATACAGGTATTTGTTGGGGTCAGTTGGGAGGTCAGCCTGTGGGACATCAAAGAACACCCTGTGCATTGGTTGCGTCCCTTCATCTTGTGTCTGCTGCAGACTTCTCTGGGGATCTGACACCTCTGATCCCAGTAACCCTTCTTAGTCTTCTTGGCACGGCGCTCTGTGAAGCCCCTTCAGCTCACTCGGGGGTAGCAGCATTACAGTTGCTTTCTCTGTGGATGTACCGGAGCAGAAAAGCAGAGTGATCTCTAGGTCAAAGGAAAGGATTTGGGTCTTTGGTGGACTTTAAAGGGGAGAAATGGAACCAGTGCCATTTATTCTCTAAAGTACAAGGACTTAATGGTGTCCTGGTTCTATAAACCTATGAATTTCTTCCGTATGTAGTGTAGCCTCATGATGAAGGATGGTGGAACAGACTGAGACCAAAGGCCATGGTCTTGCCAGAAACTTTGGCTGAGGGATTAAAACATCCTAACATCTTGGCTGTTCATTTCCTCGTTAGTCTCTCGGTGCATCTCTTACTCTTATTTACTCCTGCAGTTACAGAAGCATCGCGTTTTCTCTTTCCTGTAGAAATCAACAGTCCCTGTGGAAGACGGGCTTGTCCAGGATGAATTTTTTGAGAGTGTGAAGATGAGCACCTACCTGGTTGCTTTCATCATAGGGGAGATGAAGAACCTGACTCGGGATGTGAATGGAACCCTGGTATGTTGATGCAGTAATTGCCCAAAAACAAATGTCTCAGAGGAGGTTAAGATAAAGTCTTGTTTTAATGATTCCTAATGGTTGGCTTATGAAGAAAAATTAGCTTTTAGATCACATTCTGACACTTTATACCAGAAATAGCTCTTTTACTTCCTGCTCTTTATTATTCTCAGTTACTGCTTAAAAATAAATGATTTTCAACTTAATTATTTTGAGAGAATTTTAGGAAGACAGTATATACACATATATCTCAAGTTTCTAAAACATACTATACAGTTACACCAGTCATTAACCTTATGTAACTATTTAGACTTTAGTTATTCAAAATTAAATAAAATTTATAACTCTCTTCCTCAATCTCACTGGTCACATGTCGAGTGTTATGATAATGTTTTTCTGGCTGGAAGCCCCTGCCCCTTTCAAGCACATCCTGAGGGCTGACATGTACTTCAAAGGTAGAACATGTGTTCTGCACGTGTAAGCATGTGGGTGCAAGCCCTCTCATCAAAAACTCCAGAAAATCCTCATTGATTTTGTTCATTGAGAATAAATAACATTTTTCTTTAAGATTGTTTGACCTAAGGGCCTGGTTTATCTGGATTTTTCAAAATACAGTCTTTATCCTAATAAGGGTTCTCTGTTTTTCTTTGTCTTCTAAGTGATTCTTTAATTGCATTTTATATTTTAATTTCACAGTAGAGAACTAATGAATCTAATATTTCCATATACTGATAATCTAGCAGAAGAAAAGGCCTCTAAGTTCCCTCTCCCACCCCCTCCCTCCTGCTCTTCACACATCCCTGTCTTTCCTCGACGGTGTTGGCCTTTTACTACCTACCGGGTTATGTTCAAGTACTTTCGGATATTCAAATCTTTCCTTATAAATTCAGCTACATTTTCAGTTGCTCAATGTAAATTATTCTGTCTAGCCAAGTTGAATTATTCATCACACCTATGGTATATACCTGTCTCATATTCCTCTGTCTCTCTTGTGAGTGTGTGTGTGTGTGTGTGTGTGTGTGTGTGTGTGTGGAAAGAAAGGGAGAAGTGAAGAGACCTCTCTCCTCCTTTGTATTTACTTGTATTACAAAGCAGCATGGTTAAAGATAGACCCGGGAGTCTTCCTGGACTGGGATCACTGTGACGTATCTGAGCAATTCTGAGTCCCTGAGCAGACAGTATTTTAATCCTCTTTACACCTCCCCTTCTGCGACTCTTAAGGCTACACACACACACACACACACACACACACACACACACATAACATGAATATGCATATTATATATACATATGTAGAGTGTACACTTCCTTGCCCCATATATAAATACATTATGAAATTCTTTACATGTCAGTAAATATAATCTACCAATTATTACTGATACCGAGTAACAATGTATTTGAAAAAAATAAAATTACATAAAATGTCAAAGCTGACTATAGTGTGTCCTGTTCGGTAATAAAGACTGCCTCGCAGCTGGAAATGTAGCTCTGTGGGAGAGTGCTTATTTGTCCCCTGGAAATGTGAACTAAGATTAATAGTGTCAGCAGGAGTGAAAGGGGGGAGGAGCAGGAGGAGGAGGGAGTGAGAAGGGTGGGAGGAGGTTTATAAAACCAGCTGCCCTGGGTACCTGGACCCGTTCCCTAAGGCGATTGTAAAAACGCGTGTTCTGCAACAGGTACCAATCAAATAAAAAAGAAGAGAATGTCAGGGGCTTAAAGAGAAACAAGTGTATTTTCTTATTCTTTCCCTCCTCATTCCTCTCTCTGTTGTTAGGACTGTCAGTTGCCTAGAAGACTCTAGGCCGGCTGTGAAGTGTGCTGCTTCACCTGCTTGTCTTGAGGCCTTGGATTTGCTCTTGCTTTCTGCCACTGCATGCCCTCACTTTGAGCACAGACAGTCACGCTTGGTAGAGTCATAATTCAGTCGTGCGTAGCTCACATCCGGCGTTCAACATTCTGACATTTAGAACCTTCCATAGTGTTACCTTTCGGGTTATAAGTCTCATTCATTCACATTGAATGAGGATAAAACATTTCCTTCCGCTGGAAACATTTCTACTTCAGGTATCTTTTTACCAGCCTGGGACATTTTGCAGTTCGCATTATTCTTCTGTAGTCTGTCAAATCATCTATTCTGGGCAGACCTGATACTGTTCATTTTTGTTTTAGGAGCATATGCTTTTTGTGTCTGGTTACTGCTTAAGAAGGCCAGTGTTTTTTAGCAAGTTTAATATTAAAACTTTCAATATTTTCTGTTTACACATCTTGTAGGCCATGTCCTTTCTTTTTTGTGTGGAGAAAATGAGCTGTGGTTCTGTTTTTACTTCTGCTAGTTTTTGTTCTTGTTAATGTAGGGAAAAGATAATAAAACCTAATCGGTCTGTTGTTCCACGAGCTGAGAGAACTGATCAGCATCTTTATGGAGTAATTGTGTTTTTAAAATCAACCAGAAGGTCCTTCTAAGAGATCTGGCAAGAAAAATTTCAAATTATAAATCTCAAACCCAGCTGAATTCCATGTAACAGTGTTTTTGTTTATTTTAGGGGTTTGGGCTGGGAATCAAGCCTCACCTTAGGCAACACAAGCAGGGCTCTCCCAACCCAGTGCGTCCCGGCCCCGCTAGTGTTTGCAGAGTTCCCGGGAAGCCCGAGGATGCTGGTCGAGACTTGCTCACCTGAGGCACACTGTCTGGTTACCTTCTACTGCTTCTCTTGTTCTGAGAATTTGAAGGAAGATTTTTCACTACTAAATGCATAAAATATGTTTTTTGAGAAAAAGAAAAGGAAAGAAGAGAAAATACCAAACTACCTTTCTCTGCTTTTTATTATATTCAGAAGTAGAGATAAGTACATTTTTGGTTCAGATTTCAGCTGTGTTTGTAGTTCTGTGTATCTAACTTACATATTTATCCCACAAAAGAGAGAGGAGCAGTTGAAATAGTGTGGAGGCTCTTTCCGCTTCCTCCGTAGCGAGTGCCAGAGTGATAGGTAGTGGGAGGTATAGAATCTGCTGTTTCCTTCTTTGGTTTGAGTTTTGTGTGTCACTCAGTGTAAGCATTTCTGCTTGATCTTATGGCTTATGTGTTATATATATAAATATATAGCCAAGAACTAAAATAAATATACATCAGCAACTTTGCCCAGCGCTGGGAGGAAGCCCGGCTGGCCACACTGAGAATATGTTGCTCTCTGATCAACTTTCTGCAGTACAGTTTTAAGCAATGTGCCATTTAGGCCTTGGAGGTTAACTTCAAAACTAGCTCCACTGTAACATGCGACTTCTCTGTGTCTGGATTCCAGGCACTAGGATTGGGGCTAAAGGGACAAAACTTTTTGTCCTTCAAAAAATTCATGGTCTTCATAACTCCTAAGATGGACAACTGAAAATAATGGAATAGGAAGAATGTTTTAAAATTAAAGTTGAATGTTTACAAGTTGCTATAAGATGGCCTAACCTAATTTATTTGGAAAGTTATGATATCTTAAAAATAAAGGATTTGGGACCTGGGATGTAGCTTATTTAGCGTTGTACTTTCTGGCAGGCACAAGGTCCTGAGTTCAGTTCCCAGTACTGGAAAAAAAGAAAGGAGTCAAAAATGGTATATTTGAAGTATTATATGAATGAAAAGTGCTTGTTAACCTCTGGAGGCTAAAATAATTATTAGTAATAGTTTTTATCCTGAAAAATCTTATAGAAATCTGTGCATTTCTCTAATGCTGATCCCGAATTATGGCATTTTAATTGCATCGGTCCTCACATTCTATGTAATATTCCTTTTAGGTTTCTATATATGCTGTGCCAGAAAAGATTGATCAAGTTCACCACGCCTTGGAAACAGCAGTAAAGCTTCTTGAATTTTATCAAAACTACTTTGAAATTCAGTACCCACTTAAAAAATTAGGTAAGACTCAAAGTGTACCTCTGATTTTTATTGTGATATTACTGAAATATTTTTTGCAAATATTTTTTAATGACTTTTCCTTAAGTTATTTAAAACAAACAAAGCCTTGACAATATGTTAAAAAATTGTTAAGACTGTTTGCATTGCATGCATGTATCTGCACTTGCAGTTTAAAACACTTAGAAGTCTGTGGCCCTGTTACAAGGGTACTACGTAAGTGGGAGTTTGCTGAGCGTTGGTCCCTTGTCTCATGTTATGTACAGATTTGGTGGCTATTCCTGACTTTGAAGCGGCAGCAATGGAAAACTGGGGCTTGCTCACCTTCCGTGAAGAGACGCTTCTGTATGATGCTAACACTTCTTCGGTGGAGGACAGAAAACTGGTGACTCAGATCATTGCTCACGAGCTGGCCCACCAGGTGCTGACAGTGGCGCCGTTACCTCTCATACTTGCTGTCAATTTCATGTCCTAGATTGTCAGCGTGCACATAGATGACACTTAGTTATTCCACTTCTGTTTCAGTGTTGGTTTCTTTAATAATAAAAAGATGCCCTTTTTTTTCTAAACACATTTTATATTTCCAGATGAAAATGCCGTTTGTGTAGGACTTTACAGTCAAAGCGTTTTTGCATCCATTATTTCACTTCACAACGGCTCTAAGATAGGTGATAATACCATCTTACAGGTGGAGAGACTGAGGCTTGGCTTAAATAAATTATTTACCAGAGTCACTCAGCTAGTAGTAAGTAACACTGGGTATGAAATGTCACTGTTTCATCAAGATCCTTTCTCCTCTCATAACACAAATATCTTTCCCCCTAACAAATGCCAGCTGCTCAGTGTAACTTTCTAGGAAAGGCACTTTTCCATAAGTTGTCATCTCTTTTGACAGCTTTTGAACCATAATTGACAAGTCTGGGTTTATTTTTTCGTTTTCTGCTGCAACTCTTCAGTTATCTATCAGTGTGGCAGAAGAATTCTGAGTAAAAGATTAGGGTATTATTTGTATGACATGGAGAAGAAGCAAGGAGATTCCGTGAAGATGTAAGCCTCGCCTCGTCTCCGTTGTGCCCAGGAGTCCGGGGGCTCCTCAGCACTTCGTGGAGCAAGCGGCCTTATGTAGAAGAGGAGGAGGAGGTGCTGTGGGCCTTTAATTGCTTTGACTCTACTTTATTTGGATTATCATACCAATACATTTAAAAAAATATTTTAATGTGATTATGGGAAGTTACTCTGACAATTCAGCCAATTGTTGAAAGTCTTGGGAATGTTTCTGTCAGTTCTAACAGTTTGTTTTCCCGCAGTGGTTTGGTAATCTGGTAACAATGCAGTGGTGGAATGATCTATGGCTAAATGAAGGTTTTGCAACGTTCATGGAATATTTCTCTTTGGAAAAAATCTTCAAAGAGCTCTCCAGTGTGAGTACAGTGTTTCCTTGTCCTACTAGAAATGTTGGAGGAAAAATAATCAATTTATATTTGTCATGCATTTTCTGTGTGTTTGAAGAAATAAAAGTGTTTCTAGAAAACTATAAAATTGACCCTGTTACAGATGTCTGTACCTTTTGAGGTTTAAGAGTGAAAATTATGCTTTCATGTATTTGTTTTATTAAAGGTAAAATTATGTAAGATTACATATTTTTGTCATTAAGATGACTATCTTAAATTGTGCTGCTACATTTTAACCGATATGGTGCTTTCTACTAGAAACAATTTAAGGTTCCAAAGCCTCTTTTTACAAAACAATACTTTTTAATACTATCTATAGGAAGAGGAAAAAGTTAACACTTTGTAGTAGTGCCATCTCTCTTTTAGCACTGTAGGTTTTCTTATAACAGTGATAGATAGATAGATAGATAGATAGATAGAAAGAAAGAAAGAAAGAAACAGTCTTGTGTACATCATCTTTTTGTTTATGTATTTTTATTTTTTTGTGGTACTTGGGATCGAACTGAACGCCTCTGCTTGTGTGCTTGCCAGGCAGGCGGCAGCACCACTGTGCTAAGTCCCCAGGCCCACACACCATTTTTGTGTTCTTTTTCAAACACTTGGAATGCCATTCTGTCTGTAACAGAATAGTAGTGTTGTCACTGTGTTATTAGATTCTGTGACGACATTTCCTGTACTCAGGGTTATTTGGATATTGTAGTTCATTGTGGCAGATTTTACCAAAATAATTCAGGCTGTGAGAGGGAAATGTAAATATGCAATTTGGTGACTGTTGAACTTCCTAATTTGGTGACTGTTGAACTTCCTGAGGACATGACTCAAGATTGCTTTAAAATAAAATTATTGGTAGAGCATTCAGTTTGAAATTTTTATATAGGGAATTTTTAAAGATCCAAATAATAAAAATAATTAAATGTCAGCTAGAGTGCTAATCAAAGTATTCAGAATCTGTGTGGTACTTAATTATGCAATGAGATACACAGTTTCACCACTTGGTGGTGCCCAGAATATTTAAAAATCCCTAATATATAGTCTAAAGAGCTCATTTGCCAAGATCTCAGTATTCTCTCTGTTCAAAAGTTTCCTTCAAAATGAACTTCAATTAAGAGAAATGTATATTATGTTAAAATAAAATATGAGCTATCCATGAGACATCAGCTAAGGCCCAAGTTATTTTTCTTTTTTAAATTTCAGATTTTATCTAAAAATATGTTTTGACTTTATGAAAATATTCATCTTGAATGTCCATATTTGGCTTTTCTTTAATAATCGATTCTTATTCATTTTACGCTCTTGCTTAGAATGCTGATTGTCGTGTGTCTAGGGTTAACTATCCTGAAATTAAAGAACATGGGTGAGGCCATGGTCTCGTCTCTGCTTTCAGAAGTTCACGTTCTCAAGTGCAGTGAAACTGTTTTGTTTTGTTTTTTTTCAGAATACTTTGCATAGTAATTAGCATAATTCATATAAGCGAATTGCCTAACCTTTTAATTTTTTGCTAGTATGAAGATTTCTTAGATGCTCGATTTAAAGCCATGAGGAAAGACGCTCTGACTTCGTCTCGTCCGATACTATCCCCGGTGCAGTCTTCAGAGCAGATTGAAGAAATGTTTGACTCTCTTTCTTATTTTAAGGTACTGCCATACACAAAAAAGTGCCGATTGTAGGCTTCAAATTAATATTGTATATGAACAAGCTGCGTGATATAGATTATTTTAAAGATCACATGAATAGTATTTTCAAGTATCCTTTTGAATGTTTAAATTTAAAAAATTTAAATCTATTTGAAGTTTGGTTTTATTTATTTATTTATTTTTTTGAGACAGGGTTTCGCTTTGTAGTTCAGGCTGGCCCTGAGCTCAGCCTCAAACTCACATCACAGCAATCCTCCTGTCTCTGCCTCCCGAGTGCTGGGATTACAGGTGTGAGCCACCACGCCTGCAATCTATTTCAAGTTTGAACTTAAGTTTTTGTTTTTCTTTGTGTGTGTCCTTTCTATATTCTGTGAATAGCATTCTGTGAATAGATCTTAAGCAATATATCTTTTAAAGTAGGCTTACTGAACAGATCGTAAAGTTACAGGGAAGGTTCTAAGCAAACCTTTAGCTATTTTACCCAGAATTTAGGTGTGTTCTGAAGGTGGGACTGCCAAAACAAAGCAAAAAGAGATTTTAAGAGTTAGAGTCTAGGCTGGGTGTGATGGCTTACACATGTAACCCCAGCACTTGGGAAGCAGAAGCAGGAGAATTGCCATGAGTTCGAGGACAGCCTAGACTACATTGTGAGTTCAGGGCCAGCCCGAACTACAAAGTGAGACCCTGTCTCATAAGAAAAAAAATCAGGGATTACAGTGCAGGATCAGAAACACAAACTCCAGGTTTGGGGCTGAAAACAAAAGAAAATTTGATACATCATCATTCATATTTGCAGCAGGGAGAGGTGAGTGTCATGGCTGGCTTGGCTGCGTGTTCTGGTTGTCAGGCTAATTGGCTATAAATTTCTCTGCCAGATAAAGAAGATAATACATAAAACATGTGAGACATAATTCATATAACCAGAAAGCTCAAAGTTTAAGGGGTGGGTAGTTGAGTACTAAGAGAGGTAATATGTGCTGGAGTACAGGGGATTTCTGCATGACATGTTGAGGAGGGATTCTCTGGAAAAAACATGGGAATTCAAATGAGTTACGTAATAAGTGTATAGGTGAAGAGGATTGGGACGAGCGAGGTAGGACAAGGATGTATAGAGCAGGAGTCCAGAACTGTGACGAGCAGGAATATTCATTCAGGGAATGCGTGTTCAGCAACAGTGGGAACTGCGTTTGGAGTGGGGAAGGATGAGCACAGTGGGCTACAGTTGTGGGGTCGCTGAATCCCACACGGAATCTGGGTGGTTTTCCTCTTTGCAGTGGGAAGCTTTAGAAGATTTTTCAAGGAGAGGAAAAGTTGCTCTTTAGGAAAAAATTAAATCAGTTTGTAAAGTGAATTTAAGTGGGCAGAGACTAAAGTGAGAAAATTGATGGTGTAGTTCAGCCATGTAAAGGTGAAAGTTCAAAGTAAGGAGTGGCAGGAAGGTAGAAACTGAGCATAAAAATAAAGAGCAGAGGTCAGGATGTAGAAATGGTGACAGGGAAGACTGCTAAGGAAGAAGGCAGACATTTTCTGGATTAAAGCTTGCTCAATTAGTTCTTGTTGAGAATTAGGCGTGGTGAGTAGCTTTTGTTCTGTTAATGGGAATAAGGATATTCCTGCACGAAGGGAAACTTTGGCGATGATGGAAAGATAGAGGGCAGTTGGGAAAAGAATGAGTATTTTAATCTATAGAGCAATTGATACGTATGTATTTTAGAAATGAGAATGAGAGGTATTAATTTATATGTGTACTGATAATCTTGATGGCTTAATGTTGACATTTTTATCACATGAAATTCATTCAAAAAACTATTTTGTGCTTATCACTAGATATTGTAGTAGTCTTTGCTTTGGTGTAGTTGAGTTTTGCAATTATTCTCTCAGTGACTATTCCGTCTAGAAAGGAAAATACACATTTTAACTGAAGATGGAGAAATATGGTTTCTATTTTAAACTAAGAAAGACTTTACCAAAGTGTATAATAGGCAAAGTGAAGTAAGAAAACATTGTTGGTAAGGGAGAACTGGAGATGGGAGAGAAAAAGAAGGAAGGGGAAAAGTGAGCAAAGGGGAAAATGGAAGCAGAGCTCGTGTAAGTAGGGAGGAAAAGCGTGGTTGGAAAGGAAGGGGGAGGATCAAGAAGCATATACAGGTGCAAATTCCCTACGATGAGTGTGATCATTATGTATACTGAAATTGTACCAGTACAGTTAAAAATTTAAAAAAACAAAGACTTCACCAGGGAGCTTGGGATGATGACATGCACATGACTTAGGGTAGTGTGGCCCTTATAGCAGCACACCTGGTTGTGAATCTTTAGCGTGTGCTTGTTGCCGTATATATTCACTGGTTTCAAACACATTTAAACTTGACTCTGCAAGAAAAGTGACCCTGTTTATTTGACTAAGGTGATATGCTAAATTTAGAAAGTAATGTGCATCTGGCAGAGAGACTTCTGGGAGCTCTGCTAATGTATTTTGTCTGTGGCAGTTTATCTTCCTGGATTCAAGTGATACTTTAGCATTGGGGTTAGAGAGAGGATGCCATAGTAAATTTAGTATTTTTAATTTAAAATATTTTTATAATTACTGCCAGGACCTGTTTGGCAAAACAGCGGGGTCTCAAGGCCAAGGGGTGAGGATTGAGAGATAAGAAAGACACAAGATAAAATCGGGAAGACTCTTTAGTCGATACTGAACGAGTGTCACGTTTATTTCTCAGCCTCTTTGTATATCTTTTAGGCAGTGCTTACGTATTGGTTATGTGTACAAAAATAAAAAAAGACAGAATCAGTGTGGTTACATATAATAGTCAATATATCATTCTTTAATCATTTCTTTTAAGTTATTCCTGGCTCTCTATTATCTACTTAATGAATAGCTGTTTTTTTGATTTGTCTACTTCAAGGTTAAAAAAAAACAGGTGGCTATCTCTGTGTGTGTCTGTTTTTAAGGTCACAGCATAGAGAGTGTTTTAAGTTGTTTTTCTATAGAAAACAACAGTTATTTTGAGAGAGGGAAACAGTACTAGACAGCAGTCTAGAAACCAGTTTAACCCCTTCTCCCTCACAGACACTAGACAACATCTTAGACACAGACTTCTTGAGCACCTGCCCAAAACAGACTTCCAGGCCTGTTGACAGAGAAAAAAAAAAGACAGTCATGACATTGTTAGAGATGGCTCCCAACACATTACGAGCACATCACTACTAGCATTTGAAACAGTATACTTATCAAACACAGTGACTCAGAATTAGTACCCATAAGAATGTAATTCCACTATTTTCAAATCTCTTAAAATAATATTAAGATCATTTGTACATAGTCGATATTAAGCTCTATGAGATTACCTAAGTATTATTATGAGGTTGTATATATAAAAGTACATGCTTAGAATGATTATTTTGAATTTTAAATTTTCAGTCCTGCAACCCATAAAAGTTTTTCCTTTTTTCTCACTTCCTGTCTCTCTCCCTTTTTCTTTTGAGTAGGGAGCTTCTCTCTTGTTGATGCTGAAAACGTACCTTAGTGAAGATATATTTCAGCACGCCCTTATTCTCTACCTGCATAATCACAGCTATGGATCCATTCGGAGTGATGATCTGTGGGACAGCTTTAACGAGGTAGGTGCCTTGGGCAGTTTACTTTGTCCTGTCTTCTTACTGAAAGAGCCCTTCTGTTTATATTTTTATCACATGAGAGCGAGTCTGGGATACCAAGGGTGGTTATATGGGAAATAGCTACAGAGAGCATGGTATATAAAGGTACATGACTAAAGTAAGGAATTTAAAGTCAGGAAATGGGTGAACTGTTCTTTTTAGTTGAAAACAGTGGCACTATTATTGTATGTTAATGATCATACCCAATTTATTAGAAAGTTACCTCTCTATATTAATAGATATTACTATGTTTTTGAAATTTGATTTATCTTCAGAAAAGTCCTTTTCCCTATCTTACCTTGTTTTTTCAACCTCCCATTCTTATTCCCTGTGAGTCCAGTTTACTGTGCAGTAGATGATGTGTTGCAAGCTGACTACTGACGTGCATACTGCTCTTAAGTCATGTCATTCCTTAGACTCTGTTATGCAGACAGACACTCTGATAAGCAGTGTCCCTGTGTAGCAGTTATGCTTCAGAGCAGCGCATGCACCCAGCCTGCCCCATGTGTATGCATTGAACATCCCTGAGAAGCATTTGAATCTGTTACTCTGCTCTAGATTGATGTTTCTTCGTGTTCTTGAAGATCACAGACATAGTTGAAAAATTCATGAAGGATCTGGCTCTGATCTCCGGGAAGACTACATCTGTGGACCCCATTGTACACAGTTTCAAAGTTTTATGGGTGCTGGATTAGGAACCTTTGCTTGCAAGCTTTCCCATATACAACTTCCTGTTCTCTTGCCTTATCCAAATCTTAGTGTTTTGTAGCTATCCACTTTTTGCCCAGAAGATGTTTCTTCCTACCTCTTGAGTTCTCTGAGAAAAAAACTGACACTTGGCTTCCAAATTTTTCCCCCTGATTATGTGGTAGCATTATAATTGAAAGCCACATTATTTATTTTATACCCATTGTCTTATCTCTGGACATTTAGAACATGCCTCCTCACCAACTCAATTTTTGCATCATGTCCAATCCCAACCTGACCCTTAGCAGTATCCTCAGTGTTTTCAGCATCCTTGGTAAACAGTGTACTGGCCTTTTCATCTCAGTACAGCTTCCAGCACCTGAACGTACCTTCCTATTCTTCTTACCCTCTCATCTAGAAGTAAATGTATAAGGGATATGAGAATACAAGATTAATGAACTCTTCCCCAATTCATTGCTCCATTCCTTTGTGCTCTAAATAAGTGGGCGTGTGGTGATTGTGAAAGGCCTGCCATGTGGTATAAGGTTAGGAATTTAGCCACATGACGTTTATCAGATCTGTGGATAATCATTGCTACCAGATGTCTGGTGAGAGTGGGCTTCACAGGTCTGTAAACTTTGACACTGGACTCTGGCTTTGCAGGTAAGTTCATGTATTTTCTGGGAAAGAAGATCTGTGGCCATCAGAAAAGCTGACCAGTATTCTCTAAAGAAATTTAAAGTCAAAGGAGCTAACTCTTGCGCTACTCAGGCTTCCTGGCACTTCCACAGGATATTAGGTCTTAAAAAATGAATGCTTACAAGGTGAATGGGGGAGAGTGAAAAGAAACCTGAACTCAGCCGATTTACAGTCTTAGCGGCCATGGCGTTCTAGAATGTATCTGTCATGTCTTCTAAATGGCAGTATTGTGATCTGAGAGCATGCTTGCATCTCTTCAGGGATTTTAATGTTAACGAATATAAGTATTTTAATATTGAGTTTTTGAGACAGTATGGCATTCCTCTCAAGCTGGCTTTGTGCTCACTGTATAGTTTAGGCTTGTCTCGAACTTATGGTGATCCTCTTGCCTCAGCCTCCCAAGTGCAGGTGTTTGTCACCATGGCTAGCTTCAAGGATGTTGATCTTAATGAACTAGTTGATTTTATATGTGCTGCTTTTCAGGGTAATCTATTTCTCACACCCTCAGTTATCATCGGTTCTTTACCAGGTTATTTTCATTTAATAAATTTTCTCTTTATCTACATTAGAAATGTAAGTTCTGCTCAGCATTAATGCCTTTTTAACATCAACATGAAATATAGCCTTCAGAAAATGACCTAGGGAAAGGAAAAGGTACAAATGAATTAAACTATAAAAATTTTAAATCAACTTTTATCTTTGAGGAAAAATTTTATTGTTTTATAGGTTACCAACAAAACGCTAGATGTAAAGAAAATGATGAAAACCTGGACCCTGCAGAAGGGGTTTCCGTTGGTGACTGTACAGAGGAGAGGGATGGAACTCTCTGTAAAACAAGAGCAGTTCTTACTCAGTGTGAAGCCTGAAGCTCAGCCTTCGGAGGCCAGGTACACGTCTGTTCCAGGCTACGTTTTTCCCTTCAGGATTTTTAACATTTTGTAATCATAAATTCTTACAAAACTTAACAACTTTATCCCTGTTTGGAAATATCATCTTCGTGCTGAGATATTAGAATGAAAACTAATCATACCATAATTTTTTTTTTACAGCTACCTGTGGCATATTCCAATATCCTATGTTACTGATGGAAAAAACTATTCAGAATATCGAGCAGTATCATTACTGGACAAGAAATCAGGTTTGACTATAATGAACACCTTTCCGTTAAGAAATTGCAAAGAGCATAATTTTTAAAATCAGACCAAAGAGCACATAAAATGTTACATACTCCATTGTGTACGCTCTGAGCTGGTTGTGTAGAGTGAGCAGGATTCTAGGTATGTGGATGGGCCTTTAATTATAGATAATACGTACAAAAAGTTGCAAGGAATGTGCTGGCAGTCCTACTAGAAAATAGCAGATGTTTTATTTTCATGCCCTGGACAAATATTTCATTTTAGAAAATTCAGAGTAGGGCCGGGGAGTTTGCTCAGTGGTTCCGGCGCCTGTCTTGCAAGCGCAAGGGCCCGGGTTCAATTCCCCAGTAACCACATACCACACTGGGCATGGAGACTCACCCCAGCAGCAACCAGTACCACACAGCACAGTGCCGGGCGTGGTGGCTCACGCCTGTCATCCCAGCACTCGGGAGGCAGAGGCAGGAGGATTGCTGTGATGTGAGTTGGAGGCTGAGCTCAGGGCCAGCCTGAACTACAAAGTGAGACCCTGTCTCAAAAAACCTAAAAAAAAAAGAAAATTCAGAGTAATAGAAATAGAGCAGTTTCTTTAAAAAGTGCTATTTCCAGCCTTTCTAGGAGTGGGCTCTTGCACCTGTATTTTAACAAGCCTCCTGAATGATTTATGTGCACAGTAAAGGTCAGTTCAAGATTTAGAGTAAATAATTATAATATGTCCCACAGACAGAACATGTAGTTTTTGGTAATGAAGGAACAAGACAAAAAGCTGTTATAGCAAAGAAGAGGAAGTTAAAAAAACAAAGAAAGAGCAACGTGGCTAGAACGTTTACAAGAAATCAGTAGGGAAATTTTGCAAACCTCCCAATTAGTACTATTAATTTTTTGCTGTATTAGAAATAATTGGACAACAAGAAATTTGCTTTTTTCTCTTTATTCTAAATTTAGGCTTTGTTTACATGTGAGCCTATTGTACTCTTTTTCAGACTCATATGAACTGGCTTTAGACTTCTCTCTTTTTTTTTTAAGTTAATCTTTATTGGTACATTATGAATACACATCATCATCGCATTCAACATTGAGGGTTTGTACCAGAGTATGACATGACTTGATTCTCATTTTTTCCCTTTTCCCCCCACCCTGCAACCCCCCCACCCCCTAAATACATAATCTTTATTTATTTTTTCTTTATTATTACCATATTCATTTTCCCCTCATTATTTTACCCCTACACTCTCTTCTCTTTTAAATATTTTCTGTTTCACAATATCAACTATACATACTACAACTCATTTATAACTTCATTTTCTCATACCAGAGAAAAGATATGGTATTTACACATCTGTAACCTGTTTATTTCGCTTAGGAGGATATCCTCAAGGTACATCCATTTGAGTATGAATGACTCAATTTTATCATTTTTATGGCAGAGTAATACTCCATTCTGTAAAAGAACCACATCTTCTCTATCCAGTCTCCAAGTTGATGGACATTTGGGTTGTTTCCAGGATGTAGCAATCACAAACTGAGCTGCTATAAATATGGGTGCACACGTATCGCTATGAAATGAATCTTAATTCCTTTGTGTATATACCTAATAGAGCAATGGCCAGGTCAAATGGGACCTCCAATCCTAGCTTTTTGAGGAATCTCCATACTGATCTCCACAGAGGTTTTATGAGTCTACATTCCCACCAACAGTGGAGAGGTGTTCCCTTTTCTCCACAGCCTCGCCAACATTTGTTGCTGGCTAATTCTGAAATAGCAGCCATTCTTTGTGGAATGAGATGAAATCTCTGTGTTGTTTTTGTCTGCATCTCTCGAATGACCAATGATATTGAGCATTTCTTCATATACTTCTTAGCTGTTCTTCTTCCTCTGTAAAGTATGTTTTCATTTCAGATGCCCATTTTTGAATTAGGTCTTTAAATTTGGGTGGGCTCTAAACTCTTTATATATTCTTGATAGTAGCCCTTTGTCTGAGGAGCAGCTGGTAAAGATTCTTTCCCCCATTGTTGGTTGCCTTTTCACTCTGTTGGCAGTTTCCTTTGCTGTACAGAAGCTTTTTAATAGAATGAGGTCCCATTTGTTGATTTCTTCTGCCAATTCTTATTCAAAGTAACAGACCTGAGGATCAATGGAGTAGATTAGAAGATCCAGAAACTACTCCAGATACACTGAGTCACTTCATCTTTGACAAATAAGCCAAAAATCCTCAGTGGAGGAAAAATAGCCTCTTTAACAAATGATGCTGGAAAAACTGGGCTTTAACCTGCCAAAGACTAAAGTTAGACCTATCTCTTTCATCATGTACCAAGCTAAAATCAAAGTGAATAAGAGATCTAAATATTAAAACAGACACTAAACTTGCTGCAGAACAGGTTAGGTAAAACTCTTGAAGACACTGGCTTAGGAAAAGACATCTTGAAAATCTGTCCTAACCCTTACCGGATGGTCTGTGCTTTTGCTGCACAAAAGTTCTTTCAGCAATTCATATTTCAACCCATAGTCGTCTCTGGGCCTAAGCACGTGCTGTTTTCACACACTCATCTCCCACTTCCGTGATTTCCTATGCATCTTCAGAGCATAACTCAGCCACTGCTTGCTGCCAGCCTTTCCTCCTCCCAGTAATATTATTCCCGACTCATAATGTACTGTAAGTGCTGTTTCGCTTATGCCAGGGCCCATGTCTTCCTCTGAGGTAAGGATCGTGGCTGTGTGAGCCACTTTGGAAACGAAGCACTCTGTAGACAGGTATTGATTTATTGAATAAATGAATAAATTCTAGTCTATAATGAAGAGACTCACTTTAAAATTCGCCCTCAAAAAATTCTAGAAAAAGAACATTCAAAGCCTGATGAAGTATCTTACTTGCCTTTACTTGAAAAGATTCTTAGTAAATAGGAATGTAAAAATGCCCTGTGGTATAATTGATTTAACCTAGAGCTCAAGGTGGATGGTTAAATGATGAGAGATGTAGCTCTAACTTCTTCTCACCAACTTACTTTCTTTGCTGTTTTAATTTTACTTTCTTTTTGCTGTTTCTGCTGTTTTAATTTGTGCCACTTTTGGTTTTGAGAGGCCACATGGAAAATGTCTGTTCATACAAAAAAAAAAAAAAAAAATGATGCTGAGAACAACTAAATCTCCTCGGTTCCTAATACTCCAGTGAGCATTGCTCCTACTCTTATTGCGTTTTCATTGATATCACAGCTGACTCCAGGCTAATTTTATGACACAGGACTTTACCACAGTGTATTATTTTAATAATTTATTAAATCTGTAGTATATTGTCGTATATTCTAGTTTCAAGGATGCTGTGTTAGCCCATTACTATTCCAGTCATAGATAGGAGTTATATTTTGTCAATATCTGTGTCACATTTCCCCATATACATGAATCTTGAAATGCTATTTATTGTGCATGTAAAGGGGCTACTTTTCATCGCTTCATATTAAGAAATCACAGCGCAACACTGCTGCGTTCTCTCCTTTTTTCCTGTCCTTCAACTTTATCTGTATCTTACTCAAACCTGAGGTCTTTAACTATATGATATATTTATTTAAATCTAACAGGACACTTCAGGTTTCGAAAGCACATCCCTGTTCCAGAACTATTTCTGTAAAGCTAAAAGACATGTCACTAGAGACAAAGGCAGTTGAGAAAGAGTGAAGAAATGTATCACACGCCGGTCTCTGCCTCTGCCTTTCCCCCCCTCATAAAAGAGAGACGAGAGCACACTGGAGAAGGGAAGGGTTTTTAACAAGAGCGCCGCAGTTGGGCGGTCTGTGTCATACTCGCCTGCAGCAAACTTGACACCAGGTTTTGTAACTTGGTAGTAAAAACATGGTTTTGGTTTCAGTGCTTTAATGTTTTGTTGTGAAACAGTAGTTTATTTTTGTAGTTTATTGACAAATGGTTTTATAAAATCACAGATTACTTATCTGAGTTTCTGCCATTTGAGATTGGAGTTATTCACTCCTTTTTACTACTCAGTGGACTATGAAAATGAAACTCTTAATCTGTTAAGGATGATAATTAAGAACATATGAGAGTAGCCTTCTCCACATTTGAGCTCCAAGCTGTAGTTGCCTCCTTTGTGTGCAAAGCTGTTGTTTTTTAGTACCTGTGATTTTAAGGTCCTCTCTTCTAGACCATTCAAAAGACCAGAGACTAATATGTTATTCTTCACATGACAGCTGTTCTTTGTTGTGCTGGCCACACTGCATCTATTCTGTCAGCCTGATGACAGGAATAACTCACACGCACTCGCTGCTGCGTTCCTCTGTCTGCCCTCTGGGCGTGGCGAGAGTTAGAGCACAGCAACTCGCTGACCCGCCAGGCGCTCAGTCCTGCGTGGTTTCTGCACCAGCCAGTGAGACACTGTCGTGCTTACCATTTCTCGTCTTCCTTGGGGGAACTGGAGATTTGGGCTGTGCAGCTTTTCTTCCCCTGTGCAGGCTTCTCTTGGATAAAAGCTCTCTCGGAGATTGTGTTTGGTGACCTAGAAAATGTTTTGTAAATTAACTCATGATAAAGTTAATTTCATTAGTGATAAAGTCTGTTTAAAATGGCTCCAACTTGAAGCAGCTACTGTTGCCATGACAAATACTCCTGGGAACAGTATTCTGCTCTAGAAAAGGGAATAAACCTATTTAATCGACCTTTCGCACCCTGCTGCTGCATCAGCTACACAGCACAATTTAGTATGGAATTTTTAAATCATACTACCAAACTGATACATCCTGTTGAGATGTGGTCAGAGTGCCTGTTTCATCTTAGATACCTTCTGCTGTATCAGTGGAATTAGAGTTTCAAAGATACTAAGAGATAAATTTGAATATTTCATGCTTTTGAAATTGATAGACCCTAAAGCTTTAGGTAATGATACATAATTCTTGAGTTTAAAATGTGATTCTAAAGCATTTTTGTATGCAAACATACTTCGCTACAGAAGTATGAAGATAGAACCATCTAAATGTTTCAAAATAGGAGATTGAGCTGTAGTAGTTTAGAAAAAAGCTTGAAAGGGAATAGTCTTCATAATGCTCGTTATCGCGGTTTAGATTCTTTCAATCAGTAGTGTTCTTAATTTTAAAAATTTTAAAGGTATCCTTTAACTATAGAAGCAAAATCACATCATGGATCTCTGTAACTTATTTAGATAGGATTTGAAAGTATATACCACTATGTAGTCATCATTTTTCATTCATTCATTCAATAAATATTTTTAAATACTTTTTTGGGTACATTTTTCCCGAGGCTAAAGTATTTAGCAGTGAACAAAATGGTAAGCTTGTGAGGCTTATATTCTGATAAATAGAAAACCTCAAGATGCTTATCTGAAGTATACTTATGTTGAATCCACATTCTTTTTGCCACCTTTAAAGGACATTTCTTGATTATTAATTGTAAAGGTTTTTATAATTTATACTTCTTACAGTCAGTTAGCTCCTTGTTGTTTATATATTAGTTGAAAAATTCTATTGGAATTTCTAATAATTCTCACAGCACTTATATACATAGAATTATAGGAATGCAAAAAGTACATATCATTTTTCTGTTAATTCAGTTTTTATATATTGGTGCCTAATGAAACTTTACGCTAAGCTTGAATTATGTGACTTCTGCTTAGTTCTTTTCTTCATTTGCTAACATAAAGCACAAGGCCAAGACAGACGGCGTGTATGTAAGCCTGTGATCGTGCTCCCCGCTGCCCCCCCACCAGTCTCCCCTCTCCTCCCATCTCTCTTGCGGTCGGAATGAGTGCAGGAGTCGGGTCAGTGCAGGGGCCAGGTTCCCTTCCTCACTGGGCCTCAGGAGAGCCTGGGCCCCTCCTAACCCTTTCACCACGCCGATGCCTTTAGTGTACTCTGAAGTCACAAGAATGGCGACGTAGATGTCATTTCTTCCAAGAAACCTCCTGACCTTCCCTCCCAAGGGAAACATATCTTACTTATATGGACTGCCACTTGGTGTCATGTTTTCCATGAAGAGCATTGTGTAATATTGTACTTAGGCAGTGGTGGCAGACCTATGACACGCCTCCCGCAGTTGAGTATTTGTTATAACTGAAAATTCTGAAAGAGTCACCATCACTGTGTTAGGCAGTCAAGCAGAGGCTTAGTTACCTTGTTCACCATTCGCTTTCTTGTGGCTAGTACAGAACCCAGAACAGTACACAGAAAACAAGTAATTATTGAATGAGTGATGTTCTTCTTTTACATGAAAACAGGTGGACAAAAAATTAGGTATTTAGTTTCTCACTAGAATGGTTGAGTTTAAAAACATGCCACGTTAACTTGGAAACAAAGCAAGGATTTATTTAAGATGTTTTCTTGCCCAGTTGCTCTCTCTTAAGGCCTCCATTGTGATCCGTCGTAGGTACCATCAACCTTACAGAGCAGGTGCAGTGGGTCAAAGTCAACGCAAACATGACTGGCTATTACATCGTGCACTATGAAGACGAGAACTGGGCTGCGCTCATCCAGCAGTTGAAGAAAAACCCCTATGTCCTGAGTGACAGAGACCGAGCCAGCCTCATCAACAACATCTTTGAACTTGCAGGGTAGAGTATTTTCAGTTTGGAAGTTGCAGTTCTGTTTTGTTTTTTAAATAAGGGTTATTGATATAAAGAACACTTCAGAAAAAATAGTTTGAAATAACTAGTATGTATACTGTTGGGTACAATTCATTTTGGATGATTAGGAAAGTATGCATCATGTTCCTTGCTTTGTGAAACTTCTAAAATATCATTTGGGTATGGTGGTGCATCCCGGTAATCCTAGCTCTGTGGAGACAGGCAGGAGGATCACCTCAGGTTTGAGACCAGTTTGGGCTACGTATGAGCTCATTCCCAGCTGGAACAACATAGCAAGACTCTGTCTCAGGAGACAAGAAGAAGAAGAGGAAGAGGAAGAAAAAGAAACATCAGCTACAATTGCACTGAATAGTCAAGTAGCATCAAACAGGCAGAGTACATATTTTGCTGCATAAATTACTTATGACTTCAAGCCTTGTCTTGTCTGAGAATTCTTAAGTAGCAGTTGGCCCAGAGTGAAGCTCAGTGCTAACTGGTTGGTTTGACCAACATTTCTGATAGCTGGAGCCTCTTCATCTACGTGCTGTTTGCTTTCTAACCACTTCACACATTACAGAATCACAAAGCCAGTAATAGACATGGCCTCTTATGAAGATATCCTTTGAACAGATTATCGGTTTAGGTTGGTAGTAGAGCTGGAAGCAGGAGGAACACTCCAGAGGACTCCCTATGACCACTCTTTAACCTTCTCAGTTTGGTTGGTTCGTTGTGAAGTGGCCTTCTTATATTTGCCATAAAATGGTTTTCTGGGGACCCCTGAAACATTATTGGAAATCTCTGTAGTAGAGTCATCTCCTGCCCAGTGTGTGAGGTAGGCCTGAGGGGAAAGAAAAACCAAAGGATCTAAGAGAGAAAGCTGGGAGCCAGGACGGGCAGTGCCAGTGCAACCGGTAAGGGTGCCGACCAGGCCCAGCCACTCATTTTTATTAGTAGTCATTTGGGGTAAAGGTGAGCTGTGCTCAGGGGCAGGAGTACGTGAGAGAATGCAGTCGGGCAGTTTCTGTGGATGTCAGTGCAAGTAAGGCTCATAAAAGATGAGACAAAGTACTCTTGAATAAAGAGCAAAACAGACAAAAAGTATGGTTGTGATTAAAACAATGCCCTTGTAGTTAAGAAGGTTTTAGTGTGGGAATGGAATTTGGGTGAGAATTCTCTGACCTTGGCACATAGGCTTTGGCCCAATTCACTTCTGTTAAACAAACTGATTGTGGGGTTAACTCTTTATACCCTGTTACGCTTATAGCTCTCTTTGGCATAAGCAATATTATCATCTCCCACAATGGTTGATTTTTAAAATATACTCACTATAAATTCTCAGTGGACCTTGCCTTTGACAAATTCTCATGCAACAATAAAACTTTCTCTCTGATTCATATACTGTCCATAACATTCTTTCTCTCAATTTAATCAATAAACATAGTTCTACTGAATCATTAGCAATTTACCAGTGACTTATGGAATAAAAAGTGAGCTGTTAACGTATTTTTCTCTTGAAGCACATCTTTAACCGTGCCCTGCATGAATGAACTTAATGGTACTTTAAGCTTAAATGTTTTATCTCAAGACTCCCCCCTAGCTGTATAGTTCCCAGAATGCATAGAGTGTTGCTGTGCGTCTCAGCATATTCACTTTCCCTGTTCTCTTGTCCTTCAGCCTAGGCAAGGTGCCTCTGCAGAGAGCCTTTGATTTGATTGATTATCTTAGAAATGAGGATCATGCTGCACCCATCACTGAAGCCCTGTTCCAGACAGGCCTCATCTTCCACCTCCTTGAAAAACTGGGCCACATGGATCTAGCCTCAAGATTGGTGGTAAGCTGCCTGTTGCCAGTTTCTCTTGCTACCTGTCTTCATTCACAGTTCTTTCTGTGGGCTAAAAAAGCAGCGACTTAAATTCCATTTTCTTTGTTTTGCTCATTGTGAAATCTTTAGATTGAATGAAGATGTCACATCAACTCCATCAAGCGTTAATAAAGGCCTAGTAGGAGGTGGTCTCACTTGAATGTCAGACTACAGACTTTTGACATTGCTATCAAAACAGGGCACATAAAAGGCAAATTTCTCTATTTTAAATCTTTTCTCATTTATATAATGAATACTTTATGTAGGCTCTTTTGCAAAGTAGGTGTCTCCATTAATTTGCCATTGTTCGTTATGATGGTGTTTGTACTAAGAACATCCTCCTGAGGCGTCTGCCCAGCTCTCTCCACTGGCAGGAGAGACTGAGAGTCTCCTTCAGACTGAAGGAGCTTTGCTACTGAACACCTCACCTTGCCTGGGTCTGACTGCCTCATCTTCGCAGGTGGCATTTAGACACTGTCAGTGTTAAATTATGTACTGAGTCTTTCAGCTCGGAATGGGATGATAAATTCTTTTTATCTGTGTTGCTCAATCAGCACATTCTGACAAGAGGCTTGCTTTTAATATCAGGTTTTCCAGGAACTTGGGCAAAAGGCAGCTTTTAGGAAAAGGAAGAAAGTACTGGCTTGGAGTTAGAGAAAGTCTCTTAGGGTTTTCTCCACTGGTAAAGGAAGGGGTTGAATTAAATCATTTTTAAAACAGTCTTTTTTCTGGCTTCATTTCCAACCTCCCATATATCTTCTGTGATGAGTCTTTGTCATTTTCAGAAGAGGGAGAACACAGGGAAAGGGCCATATGAGTGATGGGAGCCCACCCCCACAGACACCGCAGGCAAGCTTCTGGTTACCCCGTCCCTCCCCGTGCTTAAAAGAGGTGATTCCCGAGCCTGCTTCTAATGTGAAGAGGTTCACCATTTTCTGTTTCACAAGGCTTTCAGTTAGCAGCCCTGTGAGAAACTGGCACCTGGAAGGTGACCTGACTCATTCACCTTCAGTAAATGTCCAGAGACAAATGCACTGCGTGTGCAGTACATTCCACCCTCCACTCTGTGTAGAGAAGATTGCCTTATTAGTTCTTACACATTGCTGACACGGACAGTTCTACGCCCATTAGCTAAATGAGGAGACTCAGTGGCTCCCCCTTACCTAGTAAATTATTTTTTAATGTACTTGAGTTTATTGGTACATTTTACATACACATTGTGATCACATTCAACATTAAAAAGTTGTGCTTGTGCATGACACATCTTGATTCTTATTTTTTCCCTTTCTCCTGCCCTCCCTACCACCCCTAACCCCCTATATGCAAAAGTTTTCTTTCCTTTTTTGTTTTTACTGTCAGATTCTTCTTATCTAGTGAATTATAAAACTTGGTGTGTGTGAGGAACTTGGCCATTTCTTAACTAGTTTAGCTGCTATTAGTGGGGCCTGTGGATTTTCTGTGTTTCAGAATGATGATAAATAACACCATTATGAACATTCTGTGCATGAATATCTGATGAATCACTGTGTGATGCACATTTGAAAATGAAGTTATTATTTTATAACATGTATACCCAGTACTGTACTATCCAAGTTTTTCATGGTTGTACCAATTTACCTTGCCGTTATCAGTGTAAACAAAGTCTAGGTGTTGTCTAGACCTTGCCAGCTTACCACCAATCACTTACTACTCGTGTGAAGTTCTTTTTCTTTGAGTCGTTTGGAGGATGTGTTCCGTTCCTGCAGTTTTGGCAGAAAATATGCATTTCTCTGCTGGCTAATTGAGCTGAATTTCTTAATTGTTACTGACCATTTTATTGTCTATTGAGAGTTAGAGTGTTCCCTGTGTTTATAGATTGCCTTAGTCTTTTATTTTCCTATAAAACCGCCTGCTTTTGTCTTAATAATTTTTAAGAGTTCTTTATATGTCCTAGATATAAATCATCCTTTGGTCGTATATACTAGCAAATATCTTTTCACTTTTCTAATGATGTTTTTGATGAACAGAAATTCTTAATTTTAATGTACTTTGATGCATGAAATCTTTACCTTCACTGAAATATTCTGTATTTACTTCCGAAAACTTTTATTTTACCTTTTACGTTTAGATCTATCATAGATCTGAAGTTGATTTTTATATATAGTGTATAGTGAACATCAAGATTCATTGTTTTCAGCGTGGAAATCTAGTTACTCTAGCACCAATATATTTGATGGGTGTGTGGCTGTATGTGTGTGTATGCACACATGTGTTAATTCCGAATGTCTTCGAAAGTGATTAATGTCATATCAAGTCAGGTAGTA